>CAEGAF010023423.1:0-22383 GCA_903067075.1 Micropoecilia bifurca
CGATCTCCTCCCTGTTCTGCATAATTACTCCGCTCAATCAGAAACAGCCAATCAGAACTAGCAGTAACCAGCTAGCCGCCAAGCTAACAGGAAGTTTTCATTCAGTAACTCTGGATTGTTTATTGTAATGGATCCTGTTTTTGCCTTTGAATGTTATGTTTATATCTGATTTTTTTTTTTAGCAATGTTGAGAGGTTTTATTACTCTTTGCATGATTTAGCCTCTTCAGAGCCTCATATGTTTTCAGTCTGTTAAAGACGATATTACTGATAGCAAGACAATTTGCAGAATGCCTGCTTTTTTCTTTAGTTATTAAAAACAAGTTTTTGTCTAAATTAAGGTGAATTCATGGTTCCTTTTTCCACATAATGTGGCCGGTTGTGCTTATAATTAAAAAAATAATTATGTGATCGATATCAGTGATCGGAATCAGAATCGGCAGAAAAAAAACCTGATTGGCACATTTCTAATGGACACATTTTCAGAGTAAACGTTTCTTAATTCCATCTGACGTATTTTATTTATTTATTTTTTTTTTCAAAAATTGTCGTCTTTCCATCAAGCCAATTTATTTTTGTAATTCCAATTTGCAGTTATATGGTTAATGAAAAAACCCAACTAATGTTCTGCAGATATTGGGGCAGACTTCATCCTAACGAGCCTTTTTCCTTTCCTTCCAGATTACATCAGGTGAGTACATCCAGATGTCGGGGCGCGCTGGCAGGAGAGGAATGGATGACAGAGGAATAGTTATTTTTATGGTGGATGAGAAGATGAGTCCAGCTGTGGGCAAACAGCTACTGAAGGTACAGTAAATCTGAATGCTATAAATCTTTGCTCTTGTTGTAGCCGAACTAAGCTGATCGCATTAAGAGTAATCAGGCCATTTGGTGTGTCGTCATAACTTGGCTACTTTCTCACAGAGAACCCCGAGTCTTGACTGTCTGTCTTTGATTTGACACGTTTATATGCATGTTGCTATAAATACACAGCACAGCTGTGTGCCTTTTGAACCACACAGCCTGATATTAGAGGCTGTGAAATGTCGCCAGGGTTACGAAATCTCTCAAGTTTTTAAATTGGAGTCAACACCTTCAGCGTACTTGCTTGTAAACCTCTTATGGTTTATCCCATCTGTCTTCTTCTGCTCCCAACATTTCTGTTGTCGTGGTGCTTTGCAGGGCTCAGCAGACCCTTTGAACAGTGCCTTCCACCTGACCTACAACATGGTGCTCAACCTGCTGCGTGTAGAAGAGATCAACCCCGAGTACATGCTGGAGAAGTCCTTCTACCAGTTTCAGCACTACAGGGCTTTGCCCGGCGTCGTTGAGAGTCAGCATCTTGCTTTTTATTTCTACACATGCCAGACTTGATTAGGAAAAAAAAGAACTGGTTAGCAAACACCACTTTGGGTAATCTTATGGCAAGTTTAATGAGATTGCTGCTTCCGTTTTTTTTTTATTATTATTTTGCAGGAATTAAGAAGTTAGAGGAACAGTATCACTCCATTGAGATTCCTAATGAGGAGAATGTTGTTACATACTTTAAGATCAGGCAGCAGCTGGCTAAGCTGGGTAAAGAGATCCAAGAATTCACCCACAAGCCCAAGTACTGCCTGCCCTTCCTTCAGCCGGGCCGACTCGTGAAGGTACGTCTCTCTACCCAGTCACATTCTGGGAATGTTTCCAGACTCCTGCATTTTATTAAAGGCCAACATTCCTGTACTGATGCCACAGGTGAAGAATGATGATACTGACTTTGGCTGGGGAGTGGTTGTAAACTTTAGCAAGAAAACAAACACAAAGGTAAGCCAGACTTTACTGCCACTAATGCTGGTGTGTTTCATTGGGAATTTAGTGGCCAATACTGTGCATAAAGGTGAATAAGAATTAATTAGAGCCTTTCTATTGTGAGCATCTCGTTTTTTTGAGGATATTGTCCGTAGAGAGACCTTTCTCTCCAGTCTCAAATCTTTTGTATCTCCCTAAGGTTTTCTTTCTCCATCTATCTTTACATCAACTGCAACCTGGTTATAATTTGAGAATGTGAAGACATTGAAAGTATGAATTTGCTTCCAGTCTTTAGTTAAATGTTGCTGTGACTGATGTGACTTTCATGCTTTAGGCCAGCGACTCTGAGCCGCTGTACGTAGTCGAGGTTTTGCTTCACTGTAGTAAAGAGAGTGTAAAAAACTCTGCAACTGAAGCGGCCAAGCCTGCTGCTCCAGGGGAGACGGGAGAAATGCAGGTCGGTGAAACTAACACACACACTCTGAACTGTGTCCATCACGTTTTCCGCTCACATTTCAATCTGTTTTTCTACCCAGGTGGTTCCAGTGATGCTCCACCTCCTCACTTCGATCAGCTCAGTTCGTCTTTACGTCCCTAAAGATCTCAGGCCTTTTGACAACAGACAGCTGATGTTCAAGTCTATACAGGTACAGGTTTCATATGTAAAAAAAAAATTATTTATTTTTTTTTTGGCAAAAATCTTCATCCAATCATTTTCTTTCCTCTTATTCTCCAGGAGGTCCAGAAGCGGTTCCCAGACGGCCTTCCTTTACTCGACCCCATCGACGACATGGGCATCAAAGACCCGGCCCTGAAGAAGGTCATTCAGAAGGTGGAGGCCTTCGAACATCGGATGTACACACACACACTCCACAGCGACCCGAACCTAGAATCCGTCTACTCCCTGTGTGAGAAGAAAGCACAGGTAAGAATGTGTTTGTGTGCCAACAAGTCAAATTTGGAGTAAATGTCAGACTTTGAGTCAAACAATAAAACAATGGATGCTATTTTAATGGAATGCATACGTATTTATTTAGACAAAGCAGTTGTAGGTGAAAATAGCCAACAACCTTCTATTCCTACTTTTTTACAAACGCAGGAAGAAAGCAGCAGTATTGCATCATCTGCTGTCAAAGGTCACTTAAAATCAGCCTCATTATATAAACTGGACTTTTTTACTGTGCCACGTCTCTTTATCTCCTCTCTGCTGTTTTCCTGCACTAAACCAGCACAATTGATGTTTCAGATCTCCAGGTCCCAAGCAGTTAAAAAGCAAATCATTCCCAGCATCACAGAACAAAACGGGGAATTGTGTTTTCTGTAGGGATTTGACAGAAATAAAGAGGAAAAAAATAGAAATCAAGTTAGAAGCTGCACAGCAGCTGTAACAGGCAGTTGATTTATTACAGATTGATGTAATTATGTTACAGTTTAATTCAACTGAAGACATTAAATAGAATAAGGGTCATGTAGGCCTGTCGGGATGACAGATTTTGCTGGTCGATTAATCGACAACATCGCATCATTGTTGAGGTGGGGGTTGGTGGGGGGAGTTTCCAAAGGCATTCTAGTCGCTCTGATCTAAATCAGGGGTTTTTCCCTGACTGGGAGCTTAACGCTGAATGTGACAGGCAGCCAATCAGAAAGCAGGATTCTCCTCCTGCTTTCTGATGGGAAATTTCCGAGGGGAATCCCAAACAGCTGAAACAGCGACTTATCGTGATAATTAAAATGATCCGATAAGTTTTTTTATTGCATGATTAATCGATTTATCGTTTATGGCGACAGGCCTAGGGTCATGTCATGTGTTGACCACATTTCATCCGTGGATTTGATGGGAATCTTTCGCTTGCCAGGTTAACCGTCTCATCAGAATAAAATGATTTAAAATCACATTTCTGCGTCCTGCTTTTAGAGCACACACCCTTAAGTTTGAAATGTTTCTGTAATCAGTCCTAAAATGTCTTGAATTATGTTTTATTATTAAGTTGAGCTTTACCATGTTAATCACAGGTCTTAAATGTTGTCTAGACAGGACTGTATCATTTTGTCCTTTTTTTGTTCTCGATGGACTTTTCTGTCAGGCAAAAGTTTGAGTCACACTCAGACACCTTCACTGTGTGTGTGACTCAAACCGGTAACTCACTGCTAACATACCTTGCTAGTTAGTTTAGCTTTTTAGCGTCTGTCATGGATAAGTTCAAATTTATCACCAATTGGCTGAATGAAGTTTGTTTCTGTGGAGATATACGGCTTAAATTTTATTTATAGCCATCTTTAGAAGCTAATTTGGACAATTCCTCTTTTCAAACCGTCTGTGTTAAAAGATACAAAACGGACAGGTTCTACTGGTCCGATTAAACAAACCTGATGCACAGTTTGCAACAAGTTTGACATCTTGCTGTTGCATTTTAAAATAAAGTTGTGTAATAAACTGGTGTTGGTATGTTTGGTCTCTGCAGCAACACATTGACCACATCTACTACTAAACCCCCTGAGCAGAGCAACCCGTGCTTCAGATGTTCTCTCATTTCTCTCCAGTTGTAACTAAAACTTCAGCACTCGCCTTATTTGCTTACCTAATTTGTTTAGTAAAACATAAACCTGTCCAACCTTATGAGCTGCAGCTTAACCGACAAAGAAGTCTTTCATTGGAATTTCTGACTCGCCGAAGGTATAAAGCCATTTTCACACATAACTTGGGTTCTGGAAGGTGGCGGTGCTCACTGGGAACAGAGACAACAATATGTTGAATTTGTGATCTTGCGACAAATTCTCAGCAACTCACAGATCCGCACGTTCGGTTGGATGAAGCAATATCTGGTGGCGTCTCGCCTAAAGAGACGTTGCTGATAAATGTGCAGTCTTGTGTCTTTGGCTTGGAGGAGTTTTGAAAAGAGGCAGAAAATGATTGGTGCTGCAAGACACGTACTTATCGTGTTGTGATTTCCTTGTTCCTTCCTTCATCACTAGTTAATGTACTGCTTCAGATGATCTCACAAAACAGATGGTAGTAAAAATGACATGGCTTTTAAAGGGCCATGCTGTAGATTTTAATGTTCTCTCGAAACACTCTAAAACAAAACGCTTTTTGTGCGTGTGTGCGTGTGCTGTAGATCGCAGCCGAGGTGCGGACTGCCAAACGGGACCTGAAGAAAGCTCGCACCATCCTGCAGATGGACGAGCTGAAGTGCCGGAAGAGAGTCCTCCGAAGACTCGGCTTCGCCAGCCCCTCTGATGTCATCGAGATGAAGGGCAGAGTCGCCTGTGAAATCAGCAGGTAGGTTTTCTAAACGAGTCGCCGCAGTTTCCACTCTTGAACTGCTTACTTTAGAGCCGAGAGCAAACGTCCCTTCTCTGTGTGCGAGCTGTGAATGTGTTTCGGTACTTTTTATAATCATTAGCTGTTGAGCGTAATTTTTAGTCAAGTGCTTCAAGCCATTAAGAGAATGTTGAACATGGCAGCTTACCTTCAGCTACGAGAAACCAAATAGCTGGTGCTGCAGGGTTTATATGAAAACATCCAATGAGTGATTAATTTTTAATGAGTTTTTGTTGGAACCCCTTGTTGAAGCAGTTCTATTTGTAAGAGTGGGGTTTGACTACAGCTCAACACCCTTTGGGTTCTTATTTAGCTCATCCTACAGGGACTCTGGATCCTCATGTCTCTAATTTTAAGATCTGAGTTTCTGACTAAAGTTGCTGGGAGAAGAGTTCTTCTTGTTGTAACTCTGCCTCATGTCCTCTCTGCCTCTGTTTAATAAAAACAATAAAAAAGATGGCGTTCTACAAAGTGCTAACGCTGTGTGTTAACCTGTGCAGCGCCAATGAGCTCCTGCTGACGGACATGATGTTTAACGGCCTCTTCAACGACCTGACGGTGGAACAAGCCACTTCTCTCCTGTCCTGCTTCGTCTTCCAGGAGAACGTACGAACAGACGCACAAACTCACACAATTCCTCTAACCCTGTACAAACACTCCTGACAGTCTGAATCCCGTTCCAACCGAGTCCAGATCATGTTGCATTCTTGGCCTGTTTTACTGCTCTGAAAACATAACAAACTAGAGGTTGATTTGTTTGTCCTGTCTAATGAAGCTGAGCTGGTCCAGGATCAGATTTTTCAACAGTTTTTTTTCCCCTCTGGCTCTTATCCTGTAGATTTCATCCAACTTGTCAAAATAACCATCCCTAAAGCTTGGATCCAATGTTGGGGAAATGGTTATTTAAATAATCCCAGTTTTCAGGCTTCGCTTTTTTATCACCCCTCTCCTCAGTCAGGCTCATATAAGGGCTAAACAGCAGCACATTTAGTTTGTTTTGCTCTCTGATCATTAATGAAGTCATTCCGGCCCGCAGGCTCCCGAGATGCCAAAGCTGACCGAGCAGCTGGCCGCGCCGCTCAGACAAATGCAGGTGGGACTTTATGACGCACCAACGGCTGGAGGGGTTTAGCTTCAACAGAGATGTGAACGGCGCTCTTGCTGCTTTCAGGAGTGTGCGAAGCGCATCGCCAAAGTGTCCACAGAGGCCAAGCTGGAGGTTGATGAGGAGGCGTATCTAAACCAGTTCAAACCTCACCTGATGGATGTGGTGTTCGCCTGGTGCAACGGGGCCTCGTTCGCTCAGATCTGCAAGATGACGGACATCTTTGAAGGTTTGTTCCTGGCAGGTTTTTAACCGTATCCAACGTCTCTCCCACTGCGTTCTTATGTTTTCTTTCTCTTTTCTTTTTTTTTTTAATGCTGCCTTTTTGGGGGGTAAAGAGAAAAAAAAAATTATTGTGCGATTTAATTCCCAATCCAAAGTTTTCCTAGAAGTGATCTCATGAGTAAAATATGGGATGGTACCATAGTAAGAAATATGAATCTGGGTTGAGAAACCAGAGGGAGGATTCGATAAACTCTTATGTGTGTGTTTTGGCAACCCAAAGAGACATGAGAAATTTCTGCAATTATTCAATCAGCTCTGTTAATTTAACTTTAAAATGACCTCTTGGGTGTTTTCATTTCCGTGTAAACGTGTCCAACACTCTGCGCTTTTGTTTTCCCTGCAGGAAGCATCATTCGCTGCATGCGGCGCCTGGAGGAGGTGCTGCGACAGATGTGCTCTGCAGCCAAAGCCATCGGTAACACAGAATTGGAGAACAAGTTTGCAGAAGGTAAGAAACACAGAGCTGTTCGCTTACATTGATCACCTGTTCAGTGAAAACAGTAGATCAGATGGGTGTAAGAATTGAGCCGTTCAGGTTTAAAATCCTTGGTCGATCTTAAGTTCGTTCTTCTTTTTTTTTTTTTTGGAGTTCTGAAAATATTACACCTTGTTTAAAAAAAAAACCCCACAATCTTTTACTACTTGTACATATGGTTGCAGATATTTTCATGTCTTTGAGTAAAATGTAAAGGTTTATGCATGTAGAGCATGCTAACATCTACTTGTATTTAAAACTGATGTTTAACTGGACCTGAATGCTATTATTAAAAACAGAAATCCCTACTAAAATATCTTGATGTAATGATACAGTAATATATTTAGCTTTCATGTTGACGTGACTAAAAATGAGTATAAAACCATGTGCAACAGAACCTGTGAATAATTGTACAATTTTGTCGCTTTTGCTTGCAGGCATCACAAAGATTAAGAGAGACATAGTTTTCGCTGCCAGTCTCTATTTATAGACACAAGATGCGACGTCACGACTTCAACCCAAAGTTATCTGAACAACATTCATCAGAATTCGCTTCTACTCCATGTTGTTTTCTCCATTACATCTTGATTAAAGATTTGTTTTAGATTGGAGGCATCTAATTGATCAGAAAACATTGTACATTCAAGTTTTTATTAAATTCATACATCAAACACATGCATCATTGGAGTTGATGTTTGCAAGATAGATGGCTTTATTGTTCCTTGTTTTAGACATATGTTCATAACATTTTCTATTCAATAAAAAGTCTGTATACAGATTATACAAAAGCACATTGTTCTGTATTTGTTTTACATAAGATCCACAGGGAGCCGTAGTAGCAGCCACAGCAGTCCAGTACAAGGCAACACAGGACTCAGCAGTCAGCTGTTGCATCACGCAGCCACAAAACTAACACTTGGTTCATGACATCAGGTTAGACAGCAGCGGTCTGGATGTGCAGCAGCGCCGTTCTCTGGCTTAGGGTCAGCTTCAGCCTCTGTTAACCCGCTTCACTCATTCACTACTGGAGACATAAAACTGACCCTAAATCAGATCCGTAAGCAGGCCGACTGCAGTTCAGGAAAAGCACTAAGCAGGATTACATTCACAGGTCTCCAACGCGCCCAGCAGTGGTCAGATCCTTTTGGTGCATGCAGTTTTCCCTCCGCTTCAGTAAATCACACTAACAGGTCCAGCTCATTTTTTTTTTTCAATCTTCAGCTTGTGATCTACGTTTGGACACTTTTCACAATCCATCTTTCACAGGAAGCGCGCTGGTAAACGAGTACGAAATACCCTAAAGTGTGAAATTCAAAGAGGCCATATGTGGTTCTGAGAGTTCAGATTACTTGAGGAATAATCAGGTAGTTCATACTAGACGTCCATGCAGCGTATTGAATGGGGGGATTTGCTCGGGATTAAAGGCTTTGAAGCTGGAATTCTGGGCGTTGGAAGGAGAGGTCTTAGCTTAGCTCCACTTAGCTTAGTTGGGACTCTCAAAGTGGTTCCCGTTTGTGGGGGTCTCCTGCAGCGTTGTGTGAGGGATGTCAGTCTCTTTACGGCACTCTGTTGTTTTGAAAAAGTCCGATATGAAGAAGACCTGCAGGAATCGGGAAAAAAAAAAAAGTTTATGCAATGCAGAACTTTTCATATCTACATTTGTCACATGGAATAATGCTTATTCCATGCAGACCTACAAAATGATGTGTGATTCTGAATTGGAGATAAAAATAATGGATTTCAAAATAACTGAATTATTTTCAAAAGGGGTTTGCACAGCAAGTCTTGTATGTCTTTACCTCCTTTGTGTATGTAGAAACTGAAATCTTTACCTCAACATTTTGAATTATTTTTTACTAATTTGTTCATGTCCAGTTAGATTTCATGCAGAGCATCTGAACAGCAGGTTTTACTCTTGGACTGGATTTCCAACTGAACTTTGACTGGACCATTCTAAACACCAATCTAAACTGCAGCGCCTGCTGCATGGTGAGGGTTGTTATGAAAGCCTCCAACAGGTTTTCATCGAGAAATCCAGAGTATTTTACTCCCATCACTGCTCTAAAATAACTCCTCCCACTTCCCCTCTACTTCGCACATTGATGGCATTAAATCTCCAAATTAAAAGTTTAATATATATTAAAAAAAAGGAGTGTGTAGACGACTTGAATGCAGCTGGAGATTAAATATTCAATGACTAGGTGATGGCATTACGTACCACCAGCAGAGCCATGCCTGCACCCTGCAGCAGGCCTGTCAGCACGTCGCTCCAGTGATGTTTGTAATCGGAGACCCTTGACAGGCCGGTGTAAACAGAGGCAGCGATCAGGAAGAACTGGAGGGTTGGTCTGAGCAGCCGCGCCCACTGGACCTGAAGCCGCGCCTGCAGGTAGAGCTGTGGAACACAGATCAGCGATTCATGTTTGTCAGACAACACAAACGAGCCAAACTTGTCTTCTGTAGAGGAAACGAGTGGCTACAGACATGTCATTTAAAAAAAAAAAAAAAAAGTCAAGGTCACTGACGTAATCAGTAGATCAGTGATATGAAAAATGAATCTTATAAGCCAGAGGAGTTGAATAATTTGTCGTCTTGCTTTCAAATGGTTTTGTGTCAAGAACACAAACTTTAACCTTTGTCCAGGTCTGTGTTTTCATGTTCCTCCCTGCTACACTTTACTGACGTAAATGCTGACCAAAGGTTAGTGCTTTCCATAAGTGAGCTTCCACCCCACAGGAGAAAGGAGCTTACTGCGTTAATGCTGAAGACTTTGTCCCCCGGTCTATTTATATCTGAAAGTATTGGATGAATCAGCAGCTCATAAAGTTTATCGGGGCTTGGCAGTAAAACCAGCTCTGGACAATCACAGCTTGGTGCTACTGAGACTGTTCATAAGGTACAGGAATGTGATCTTTAAACACTGTGGCTTAAATGTAAATAAATATCAGCGCCTGCCACTACAGCAAGACCATAAACAGAAACATCAGACTCAACTTGCCTGTAAATGTCACAAAAAAAAAAATCGGACTCAGTGCAGACACCAGATAATAGCTCCTGTTTGTCCTGTGTAGAAGCTGACTGGTTCCTAACAACGTTTTTATGACATTCCTTTAAATAGCAAGGAACATCTTAAAAACACAGGAGGGTTCAAAGTTTAAAGTTCATCCCAATCTGGACTGAACTACTAAACTTTAAGCCAACAGCTAAAGTCAGAAAAAAACGTAAAAAAAACGTTTCATCTACATTACTTAGGGTCTGGCTAGAGATGTTTTTTTGGTTTTTCTTCCTAACTGGGGTTGTGGGAAGTAGTAATAAGCAGTCAGAGTCTTACCTGCTCTCAAAAGCAGTGACTGTATGATCAAAATATTAAAGATAAGATGTTTTATTGAAGAATAAAACTATAAAGCTCCTAACAGTAGGGCCACAAAAGAAGCTCTAAAGGAAATAGTCCAGAGTGCATCCAAGAACGATAAAACTTTATTAAATAAATGAAAAATAATCAGTTTCCTTCTCTAAAATGTAAATATTTTAATAGCTTTTTTCCCAAAAGAACTATTGGATCAAGTTGCATGTTTTTCAAATTCTAATACAGATAAACTTTTTCCACAGCAAATACAAGCAAGTAAAGTAAATATAAACATCATAATAGCATATAGGATTAATTGTTTTTGTTTTATTATTAATATTTATACTTGTCCACTAACAAAAACTGTGAAAAACTGCAATAGATGCTTAGTGTCTCATAACTCTTAAGAAGTCTGTTAGGGACATTCCCTTCAGATTAAATCAAGAAATATGAAACCCAGATCGTTAGCTAAACAACGAAGATCTTATCAGCTCCACTACGGTGGTGAAGCTTCAACAGTCATTGTGAAAACTTCACCAGCCCTAAGTCTCACTTTCAGTAACACTATGTTGTTCCCAGTCTTTACGCTGAACGCTGAGGGCTGACTGTGGTGGGCTTGTTCTTTTTTTTTGTGCTATCTTTAAAATAAAACATACTGTAAATCAGCATGTTTAGAGATGCTATCTTGAAAATATTTTAGGATAAATCTTCCCACAAAATGCTAATATTTCTATTTCAACCTCCTTCAAGATTATCTGCAGTTCTTTAGTGAGCAGCTGGTTATTTTATCCAGTCTTCAGTGTTTACACTGAACTAAACATGTCATGTTCTGATTTCTTTATCTGCGATTTATTTTGATCCATAACAATTGACAACTAAACATCAAACCGAGCTGTGACTGATTGAGGTGATGTATGTAAACTGTATGTTTAAGGTAAAACCCGACACTGAAATCATAAATTAGACACATTTATTAAAAACATTTCTGCTTAGTGTGCAGCTGGTTGGAGATACTTACAGCGAGGAACAGCATGCAGTACATGGAGAACGACGAGTGGCCAGAGTAGAAGGACAGTCTGCAACAGAAAGACAGACGCATGACTCAAAAATGGGACTGTGTGTGTGTATATGTGTGTGTAATCTGTTCAAGCAAACGGGAGGCTGAGCAAACATGCGCTGCCTCAGCGGGCTTTTGTTCGCACATGTTTCGGAGAAATGATAACCGAGGGGGGATGTTGAGGTTACATGGAGCTGCTCTTCTGAACTGTCCCCTCTGCCTTCGCTACTTCCTGTTTGAAACACGGTTGTTGCCATTTCACATCTGTGTGTGTGTGTGTGTGTGTGAGAGAGATGCAGACGGAGCTCGAACCAATAAGAAACCTACGCTTGAAGAAAAACTCGGAGACGATGTTCAGCTTCAACTCAAAAGGACGGAAAAAAATGAGTGAAAGTTGGACTCCCGCATGGCGCAAACCGAGGCTGTCCACCGGGAACATCTTGAAACCATCTCGTCTCGTAGATAAACGGAAAAATATTTTACTTCTGGAATATTTTTATTTCCATTTTCCTTACAAATATGAAAGTGACAGGTTTTCTTGAAAGACTGTTCAGATGTCATGTCATGGATGTCTCTCTGCCCTCTTACCAAACACAAAGGGAGTCAAATAAAAATTCAAACCACACATTGCAGATTTCTAATTGTGGGAAACTGAACATTTTCAAAAAATGTATCAGACAGAGCAGTGTCATCACCAACAGGGACATGTCCGTTTTACTGCTATAATTTGTACATTCTCAGAGAGCATGTGCTTAGTCATTGTGCTAGAAGAAGAGATTGGTTTCTTCCAGTGATGCACCTTGCAAACAAATGTCTGTGCCCTCCAAGATCAGAGGATCCGTTTCTCCTGGTGGATCAAGAGTCACGTTACAGTAAGATGAGGCCGAGCAGGACACCCTGACCAGCCCTCTGTCTTGTTCTGCTGCTCTTTATTAGACCCATTAGTGTCTGGCAGGCCGTCCTAAACGCCCGGATGAAGCAGCTGGAAATCTGTGTCCCCAACATGAATCTTAAAAGCACCGGATATCTGCTCTTCAATCAGTGGATCCCTCTCTTGCATTGCCGTCACACTACATTTAAAAAAAGAACAAACAGACGACCGATAAGGAAAAGCAGCAACAAAATACGCACCGCGCCCTTGTAGATTTACTGTAGGTGACAAGGGGAAAAAAAACCAGTGGGCACATGCAAAAGCAGCTAAAGGACAAAAAAGCAGAAGGTTTAAGAAACAAAGGGGAAACCTGGAAAGTACAAAGGCTGCTTGGCTGTAAAGGAGAGCAGCATTTTCCTCACATCCCAGAATAAACTCTCCACCCTCAGCAGTCCTCTGTGGTTTCATCTACAGTAGAATGAGGAGAGGAAATCCTCTCCTCCCAACGTTCTTCCCGCTGCTCTGAGCAGATAACAGACACGGAAAAGCTTCAGAAAAACAAGCTTTCCTTTCCTGTGCCGTCAGTACAACCATCATCGTATTCCAACCACATTCCACTTTTTAGATGACATCTGCTTATAGCTTTTTAAAAATGGATCATGTTTTCATTTTACATTTATTTGAATCTTTAATAACAATAATCCTGAAAACTGAGTTTTTCCAATGACGTTTAGATTAAAATATTCCAACCTTGCAGATCTGTTCAGTTCTTCCCCATTTGTTTTATAAGTTTAGCACATACTGCTCAACCTGTTCTGGTTTATCATACCTAGATGGTCGACAATGTGTCTGTGCAACCTTGACTTTTTGCACTTCCAAAACAGATTAAAGCGTAAGGCTTCAGGGATTTTGATTTTACTCCTTCAGAGTTCAATTTCCAAATTACTTGGGCATGAAAGAAACCGAGGTTATCCTCTGAATGATTTTACACTAAAGACTTGAATCATCATATTTATCTGAACAAAGAAGGAACAAGAGGAGGAAAAGTTGTTTTTTTTCAGTAACTGCTGGTCGTATCATTCCCCTCCATTGTGAATATTCTGACTCAGTTCAAGATATCATACAATGAGGAGAACTGTTGTTTTTCCAATACTCATTCAATTCTTTATGCAACTGGGAAATTTTGGTCGATGTTTTTCCTCTTTCTCGAATCTAAACTGGTTTGACTTCAGGACTTTCTAAAACACACTTCCTCTTTCAGAAACAACCAGCTTTTTAATGTCACTGTACATCATCCAGCAAATAAAAAGTTAAAGATCTGAAGGTGTTCTGATCAGATGCATACCTTCCCTCGTTGGCCATCTTCGGGTCTCCAGTGCAGTTGAAGTTCTCGATGTAAACGCCTGCTGAGCAGTTGATGAGTTTCCAGTCCGGTTTGCAAACGTCAAGGAAGTGCGGCCTGAGCCGGCCGATCGAATACTTTGCGATGTCCGTCAGAGACTGGCTCATGCCGGCACCGAAGACGAAGGTACCGACGGCTTTGTAAACACAGGCAATGTAGTTGCCGAACGTTGATTTGGACTCGATGCGCTTTAGATAAACTAAAAGGCACTCGCCAAAGACCATCTGCAAAGGAAGGAGAGGAATAAGTTGGAGCTTAGCTTGAAACAAATGCAAAGAAGTGAAGTGAAAAGAAGTAAAATCACACTTTAAGAAACAGCAAAGAAAAGAATGTTTCATCTTGTGAATATTTGTCGTTAAGTTGTTAAAATTACTGACGTTTTGGATTTTTGATGTTACGTTACAGCAAAACGTGGTATTTTTTGATCAGGAACTAGAAAAGGAGATTTTTTTCACGCCTATACACAAAACCAAGCAAAGAATATTACAGCTGAGCATACAGTCGAAGTTTCAAAGTCAGAATATCTTTAACAGTCTTCTTATTTTGAATAAACTAAAAAAATAAAGTTTTGTTTTGTATTTATTGTTAACTTTGGATAGACCCAGATACACTGCTTTGGCTTTTCCTGTTTGCTACAACAACTGGAGAAGACGTAATGCAAAGACACAACAGGTCAGTTTCTCCACATTGCAGATTTAAAAATAAATAAAAAACAATATCGGAGGAAAATGTCCACTTAACAAACATGTGATTTAGTCATCTTTTTCTCAAAGTTAACTGACTTAATAACAGTTCGGTAGATCTGATAATTGGCACCCGTGCTGGAGGTGAGTAAGTAAAACCAGCCATATTTAACAGTCACGCACAAAAACGGCAACAGGTCTTCACACTTTGGACATTTTTTTTTCTTAGTGCAAATGTTTTCACTCTCTTTCACATTTACAAAAACGGCCTTGTGTATCACATCTATACAACAGGATAAGATGAAATTATAAATGGATAATTAAACATTCCTTGATGCTCGGTTTAACTTTCAAAAAGTGAGTTATAGCTTAATAAAATAGCTCTCATTTATTTTATAGCATCTGTGATGCTGGTTATTTTCTTTAAAATAAAAAATTAGAGAAAATGTTTTTCTCTAGGGTGCATTTGTTTTATATATATTTTGTTTATGTCTGTGTGTGAGAGCAGGCTGCTGGAATAAAAAGATTTGGTATTTTAAGGGGTGCCAATAACCGTGGGGGAGGATGTGGCTTACATGTCTGTGGTTGAACTTGAAAGAGACAGCAGTTACTGTGCTTTACGAAAACCTGACAGATAAAAGGCCAACAACAAAGCTTAAAATAACATCCGACCTGGTTAGCCGTTCCGCTTAATACTGACCCTGAAACAGCACAAACTGCAGCTGAATTCATGTGTTGCTATTATTTTGGATATTAGTTTTGACTTTCTTCCTAGAATCTCAAAATTAGCTCAGATTTAAAGTGATCTTCCCATCTGCCATTTTTTTTTACGATGCATCCATCTTTCTGTTTCATCTATAAGCATTAAAAAAGATCACTTTCGTTGAAACAAGCTTGATTATTAGCGTCTTCTGTTGGTGAGTCAGGACGCACATGCAAATGTGGAGAAATTATTTTAGCAGAAACACAAGGAAACTCAACCGACGTGCAAAGGAAGAAGAGATTAACACGCAATCAAAGGGCAGGAAGAGCTGTTCAAAGAGGCACAGAGGGGAACTGTTAGCAGGTAAAAAATAAAAACACTTACAATGAGTACTATGCAGGGAATCATAACAGCTCCTAACAACTGATAGGAAATGGTGTCGTCTTTATAGGGGTACTTGATCGTATCGTCATTACAGAAAAAGCCTCGGTAGAAAGGCCTGTGCAGCAAATTGAGTACTGCAAACGGGAGTCCCGCTGGCAGAGAGGCAATGAGAGAAAGAGAAAATACGAGTTATAAGAGGGCGTCCCAACAAATTCCCATCATGCAACAGCGCAGCCCTTTGTAAAGCCGAAGACTGCAGTCGGAGGAGAGGGTCCCAAAGAATGAAGCAACGCCCTGCAGGAAGTGTCTCGGGAACATTGTTAATGGTTAGAAGACAGTCAGCATGTTAGAAAAGAGTGAAGGTTAGTCCAAAACACCATCAACAGACAGAGCATAAAAATGGCATTTCGCGTGAGGTTACAAATCATCGCTACCAAGAGCTTCTGCGCCGCGTTCTCCTCTGAGAAGCAGGGCTTGTGTTTCCAAACAGGCGTCAGACCAAACAGTCATGACTGCCTGGAATCCTCTGGGTCTCTCTCCTCTCTCTGTATGGAATGGCGTCTCCCTGAGAACCGATCATAGAGATCAGAGTTTCTTCAACCCCTCATCCTGCCCCCCCCCCCCCACCCCCACAGCTCTCCCCACAAGTTGAACTTTTACACATAATCACAGTTTAAAGGTGTGTTTTGACTTTACCAGTAACCAGCAAACATCCTGAAAAAAAAAACTACCCTAAACCTCTGAGGATAATTGAAGGGTGCAAAACCTTTTCAGCTGATCAAATATTGAACACATTACAACACATGACTCTTTTCTTTCTTTTTCTCTTTCAATCATTCTGTGTGATCCATTGGGGGCATAAAGTCAATTCAAGTCTTTCCAAAAGGATGAAAAATATTACTGCCATGAAGAATTTACATGCATGGTACCTAAAATATAATACCTTAGCAAATCTTATAACCAAGCACTTCTTTGCATTTGTGACATTGCAACAGATTGAGATTTGATAGTGCATTTTTACTTAAAAAGCACAAGTTGAGCCAAATTCAATTGCAGAGTAAAATGGTTTCAGCATACAGTCGAAATGCACCTCAAGTTCCCAAAGAAGCAAGACAGCAACAACACACCAATGAGACTTTAGTACATATATTAACAAGCAATATGCATGCATCCAGCTCCCACTCCAGAACCAAGTGGTCCAGAGATGCATTCCAGCTGCCTGCATGTCTGTCAGACTGAATAACAGCAGCCATGGAGAGATCAAATAACAGCGCATGTGTAAAGCCTGAAATCTGCTCCGTGCTCAGACTCAGAGATTGTTTGCTTCCCTTCGACAAATAATTGAACTGCTTAAGTGATTATTTAGATTAGCTTCATTTTATTTCCTTATTTGATGTTTTTAAGTGGACATCCTCCTTCACATCAGTATCTGCTTAAGTGCTCACTAATGTGCAGCTTTATCAGCTCTGATAAACCTCTCCCAACGCAGATATTTTTGACTTGCTAAACCAGGACGGAGCGTAGCCGTTAACGGACGAAACGAGAGCTTCTCGCTGTGGGCGTGGATGGAAAAAAAAAAAACAAACAAAAAAAAAGCGCAGCATTTGTTTCACCTGAGGCACCGGCCTCGGCACTCCTTGGACACGTGTGTCATACACTTGTGTTACGGCAAGTCGACGTGCGAGCCCCGAAGACAGGCTGCCGTCAGCAACTCTACTACTTACGGAGCTAATGGGCAGGCAGAGCCCCACAGAGTAGAGCACGGTGGAGGTGACTGTGCTGGGGTGGAAAGGGTACTTGATGCTGTCATCACTACAGAAAAAGCCCCTTTGGTAGGGGCGGATCTTACCCAGGTTAAAGATTGCCAGAGGTAGAGCCCCTGTGGAAGGAGAGATCGGGACTGGTTAACACAGGAAGAAGTCAGAGGTTTACAAAATGAAATCTGAAAAAAGAAAATAAAAATATCATTAAGAATGTGGATTATTTCAAAATAAAAGCCAGTAAGACTGTTTAGGGATGCGCAATTTATTAGCAATAACATTGGTATTAGCATGTCAGCCGGTTCTTTACAGGCTGGTGCTGATCTGATCAGAGAAATTGGGCCGATATCAATAACCCACGCTTATTTCTTTCAAGTTTGTGAATGTTTTGTGGAAGGAGCAAAGAGCAGGTATTTGGTATTTGTTTTGGCATGTGGCGGTGATACAGCGGTTTTTCACATTATCAAGGGAGCTACATGTGATATCTGTAAACATCAGCGGCCAAAACAGATATATTAACACCAGATATCGTCCCAGATTCTCAAATTGGTACAACCCTCGTGATATCAGTATCAAAACAAGCGCAATAATTAAAATACCTGCAGCAGTATATTAAGTTTACACGTTTGAATAACTATTTCTCTAGTAACCTAATATTTGTGATTGTCTTATAGCTTCACAAAGCATAAACAGCTCAATCCAACGCACCTTATATTTATATTTTCAGAAATAAATTATAATCATTTTCTCCATTCCCACACACTTTTTTTTTTAAATCTGAAAGAAATATGGATGTTTCTATAAACACAGTTTTAGTCGTTTTAATTCAAATTATGTGAAACCGTTTAAAAATCCACAAAGCGTCTTTTACTCCCACAACAGTTGGGTTTAAGAAACCGATTATGTCATCTAGAGAGGTGGGAACAGCAACCATTTATGTAACAGAAGGAGAAACTTTTTCAGGTGTTGGAAACACAAAACCAACAGATTGTTCCAACTCCATCTCATTTCCTCAGTAGATTTACTCCTGATGAAAAGAAAAGTTTTTAAAGTCAGAAAAGCCCAAAATGCAACATTAATGTAGTCAATTAGAGACTCAGCAGTGTTCTAGGGAATCGGGAAAATAAACTAACCCAATGCCAGAAACCACACAGATCCACTTTCTTTAAGCTGTCTGTTTTTTTGTGCGTAAATAACTGAGATGTTTTTGTTCGGTGTGAAAAGACCGACAGCTGTGACTTAACACTCCCTACACATAGGATACCATAAAGATAAAAAGGTTATGCTAATTGGTTTTGACAGTGCAAAGTCTGCGGCGAATGCCGCTGTCATCTTTCTGGCTGTTTGGCCTGTTTAACCCATTGTGCTGCAAGGAAGAGTCGTTCCCCTCATTGAGGCGGAAACCAAGCCGATTGTGGAGCTGAGGCCCACGTCAACGAGCAGGAAAACACAGATGCAGCTGAATCTCTGGAGCTATTCTCCTGCAGCTGCGAAGCTGTGATGGCCGCAACAGCTGGAGACATAAAAAAAAAACAAACTGTGCCGCAGTTGTGACACACAGGACACGACTAATAACAGTTTAAATGGTTTAACCTCACAACTCAAGAGTTAGCGAACATCTCGAGTTCACACTGGTTTACTTCCTTCTAGAGGAACTTCATTGAGAACATTATTTGACTCAAACGGGACAAGCAGTCTTCTCTGTGAAACATTCCTGTACCAGTTGCCCTGCAGAATGATTTGCACCCCCAGTAAAGACATGTATAAATACATCTGCCTTACTTGCACAGCATGTTCTCTTATCTTTACGATTTTAAAGAGTCACTTAAACAAACAGGCCTCTCTGCCACATCATGTTCATATTTAAGGGCAACAGGACGTCATGAAGCAAGGCAAATAATAAAAACTTGGAATACAGACTTTAAAATGAAGTTACTATTAAATGAAGGCAACTCTTAACAGGTGGGTTTTAGCCTCGATTTAAAGGAACTCTGTTGTGCAGTTTTCAGCTGCAATAGATGAGGGCGTGTGCTAACTCTTGACTGCCCCTCCATTTATTCAGCTGGAGAAAGGTACAGCTCTAACGAGCAAGCGAACATCCGTTTAAAACATCTGATCAACGCTTGGACGGATTCGTAGTCGTTTGATGAGATCGTAATGTAGAGCTGTGCGTCATCCGCATAGCTATGGTGACCTTATTTCGTGTTACAATATATATGATTAAATAAAAATCTGTTGTGTGTGATTACGTTACTACAGTAAAAGATAAATTCATTACCCATCTCTACCAGGGTACTGATAAATACAGAGCTCTGTCTTGTCCCTCTGCATTCATGTGATTTGCTCACCCGTGCAGTGTGGCCACAGACTGCAGCCCCAATCTCAAGACAAATGCTCAAAGACCCGGTTATAATTTAATAATCTCGTTTACTTGGAAGACGAATCCAATAGGCAGACAGAGTTCAGCTCAGACAGCTTGGTTCTCACTCGGTTCTGATTTTACTGGGAGGATTTTCAATAGCGTTGTTGGCAGATCAGCCTTGGGTCAAATTTGTAAGTCTAAACTTCGTTGGCCTGTCTGCATAGACTGGTTGGATCACGGTTTGAATAACTTTTATTTTTTGCATCAAAATGCTTTGATATTTTCATTTTAATGTTGCATGCTTCATTTACCTGTAAGTTGACCCAAAAAAAAGAAAATAATATATGATTTTTTGTGTTTTCTATTAAAAGTAGAAGAAAACAACAGTAAAGTTTGTGTAAGAACTTTCAACTTGAAGATTTCGGCCAAACTTTGGATGCCACTGTAGTAAGAGGGCGACATTATTTTGAAAGTGCAGTAAGGCAACTTGTCTGTACTAGAGCTACATGTTCTACCACAACCAGTAACTCCACAAGATATCCACTTAATATCTCCATTAGACTTCCAATGTTAGCTCACTCTGTAAACGGCAGAACGTCCAAAAAGGATCAAATTCTGCTCTAAAAATAGGACATTCAGCCAACGGTTATTCTAGATTTTGCTAAAGCCTTTCACCTCTGCAGTCATTAGTTGAAATTAAGATTTAAACCACCCACTGCTTTAATTGACACTAAGTTTAAGTCCTAGCAGTGGTTTACAGCATACTTTAACTGGGACATACTGAGCAGAAAATCATTGTCATGGGCTCATTAAAAAGCTGACTCACACCGACCCAGTCACTATCAGCACACTCACTTTTTCCTCTTACTCAACATGTGCCTGTGTATCAATCAATACATATCAATAAAAAAATTTTTTTGGAATACAGATTATAATATTTTTGCAGCAAAGGGGAAAAAAGTATATCGATGCCATCGATTTTTTTTTAAATGTGTGAATACTATGAAAGTGTGGTATTTTTAGACAAGGTTGTGATACTATGTGAAACTTATAGGAATAAGTAGGAATAAGTAAGGACTTAAATGTAGGAATGTTTAAGTCTAGCTTAAGAAACAACTAAACAGTTTCAAACCAAGATAAAGAGTGTTAAAGTGATAAAAGTTAATCCAGCAAATCAGTCACTGATGGAAACAGACGCTCCAGAGAGAGAATATCCAACTCTGACAAAGTGAGACAGCTCAGTCTGGATATAATAACCTGACTGACAATCTAACACAGCACTTTTGTCTTGATCCGTGTGATGCTGCTTCTACTATTATAACTTTCATAGGTGCTCATGCAAGACCCCAAGCCGGGAACCTTGTGGTTTGGTGAGTTAAGATCTTTTCCATTCTAAAGTAGAGACATGACTCATCACAGCGTCTAAGCATCCCATTCAGGAAATTCACGCGAGCGCTTTTAAATCGTACGATCATGCACTGCAAAGGCTCACAAGTTCCCCATGTGAGCTCAAAACGTCACTTCATGGAAACATTCAACTATAAAGCATAATTGTAATCAGGGCTGGTCCGAGGTTGAACTACAGAACTTCGCCAGAAATTCATTTGGGTGAAGCTTCCAGTTAAACCCATCAGCAATCACAAAGCGACTGGGCTTAATTTTATATTTCCCATGCTTTTTTTTTATTTATTTATTTTGATCGTTAACTTTAAACTACTTAAAATTAAGTAAGAGTTCCTTAAACACGCTCATTGTTATAGATAGAACAGTGTGAGAATTATAAAACGGCTAATATGTTGTTTATGTAAATAGTGAATTGAAGAAATTTCTGGATCAGGTGACAATATTGTTCTGCAGCCGACCCGGTTCTGAGTTGTATATCCTAAGAAAATGCAGAAAGGAAAAAAAATCTACATCTGAGTGTCTGTCTACTCGGGCTATTTGTAGGACTTAAAGCCCAATAAGCAACATGTCACGGACTCAGAGGAAATGGACATGTTACATTATAAAAAAAATCAAACATTTTGTTTTACCCATCAGCCATGACACTCATTACCTCTGTTAGCCAGAGGTAATGAGTTGAGTGAACCCAGGAAGTAAAATTAAATACTCATCGACTTTTCTAAAAACATTAGAGTGCAAACAATGCCTTTCAAAAGATAAAATATAATTATGTGATCAACTTCAGTAAAGATACCATAATTAAATTTCCCCACACATTTTTTCTTTTACATACGCTAATTGCTACACTCATTTTCAAAACTAACACAATATTAAACTTTTGTTTTGTTTTCTTCTCTTATATACTGATGTTTACAAATATACCTCAACCAACTGTATATTTTAAACAGTGCTAGCTTAGCAAGATTGCAGGGTGATATAGCATAACTTGTTTGGCCATTTTTTCAGCCAGCTGACTGGCAGTGGGGTGTCCAGCATGGTAAAAGATTGAATCCCTCTGCCACTTTCTATTACAACTAAATAGAAAAAAACCGTTAAAACAGTATTGTGGAAACTGGCTTGAGCTATTCACAGAAATGTCAAGTATGCCTTAACACATGTAGAATTTACACATTTGTAGACATGTCATGTAAATTCACATTCTTTCTTCCGAGCTTAGCAACTGACTGTGTCAACAATTATGTAATTATGCGCAACTTTTACTTATACCTCGGGCCGGCCCAGACTGAGTCTAAATATTAAGCAGTCAGAAAAACAAAACATAAGAACAATTTTACATCTTGATGCTACCACCTGAATGGAGCATCAGAGAAAATAAAATAAAGGCAATTATTTTGTTTCAGCATCACAGGGCAACACTTCTGACAGCAACTATTT
>CAEGAF010023438.1:0-16773 GCA_903067075.1 Micropoecilia bifurca
GGAAGTCTGGGCCTCCCTTCTGAAGCTGCTGCCCCCGCGACCCGACTCCGGATAAGCGGGAGACAATGGATGGATGGATGGATGGATGGATGTTAATCCTGTTGTGTCTGGTTTTTGGTAAACAGTGCTGCTCAATATGTTGGTGGGCTTCAGTGATGTGTTTCTTGGGAGCCACACCATTTCCATCAGAGTACAAATGTTTTTGAAAATTAAAGTTAAAAATTGTTGAAGCCGAAGCAACACAAATAGTCAAACTGCTGCAAAATGTCACGTGGTTTCTGAATGAATGTTAGCAAGAAAATAAAACATCCACTTTGTATTTGGTGAAATAAGATGAGTGCAAAGCAATAGTTTTTTTAACATACTTATTATTTTCTTTAAATTATAGAAACATATTATTTTATAACTATTCCAGTTATTTAAAATCATAGGAATGCTGTTGCATGTTATTTTAGCAAATAATAATAATCTTTGCTTTACTAGCTTATATAATTTATTTATATTATTGTAAATTATGTATTGTCTTAACTTTTAATTTAATTTCATTAGCTTTCCTGCTAATCTACACTCTTGCATTTCCACATTTCTTATAATCGATTACCTTTTAATACGTAATTGTTAACCTGCAATTTGTTTTCATTATGCTCGTCTAAATGTCCGTCTTTCGGTTTTTAACCTCTGTAAAAACGCTTTACCCTTGAGTGCCTAAAAAGAGCTCAATAAATGCAGTTTGTTGTTTGACTCATTGGATTTCTTTGTGAATTCACAGTTTCAAATTTTAAAGCTCCATATGTGTTTTTGTATGATTCCCTTTTTGTACGTGTTTCCCGTCAGCAGACTAATCCTAAATTATTTCTGGGGATTGCCTCAGAGGTTTTCTTTCCTGTGTTATATCTCCACAGCTGTCACTCACATGTCCAGCTGGTCCTTAAATATCAAAGGATTTCTCGGGTCACACACCAGATGTCCCTTAACCCGCCTTTGATGGCCTGCGAGGTACCATGTCCATCTTTGGCCATCACTTTTGGGCTGGCAGCGGTCGATGCAACTTATAAAACAATTATTTTGGATATTAATGGAAACAGAAAAGCAAATACAATAACAATCTGTTTACTCATGCAACTGATGGATAGCTGAGTGTTCAGTTGTTTATTATCTGAGTATTATGAAATATTTTAAGAGCAGGATTAGGTTTTCCATCACACGCTCACACGGGCATCCGGATCGAGGTTATATGACATCTCTAACTTTAGCCTCTTCTTCTCTTCTGCTTTTAATAATCCAGTTAGTCTGTTCAGTAGAAATGCAAAACCTCCTATTTATTACCTGCAGACATGTAAGGCCCCAGACTCACCTGGATATTCTTTGCCAGACAAACTCATGTGACACCAAGACGAACTCAACCACCTCAGACTCAGATGAAACTTTCATTACTTCACCGCAGAGCTGCAAAATTGAATACGCCCCCCCCTCAAAATGACAGTTTTTATGATTTAAGAACATGAGATCACAATAAAATCACTTCAGAGTTTTATTTATCCATACAATTAAGCTGGAAAACACAATGGTTGGGGAAGAAATGTCAAAAACGTAAAACTTGTAAACCCCACTTGGATTAGTTGCTGAAGCACATATCTTGTTTGTTGGACATTTATTTATTTATTTAGACTTTATTTTGGTCTATTTTATTTAATCACAATTTAATCAATTCTTTTCTTGGCTTTGAGTGGCTTTGAGCCTCAGCTGGAAATATGTATAAAGAAAAAGTACAGCTCTGATTTCTTTGAAGTACTGCCTTACAACTGTGACCTGCGGGAAAATGCTGACGTTGGAGTGAGATCCGGTTATCAGTAGATATTCTGTCCTAAATAGGAACCATAGACTGTAATTGATACAACCTTACCTTTTAAGAAAAAAAATAAATAAAAATTCAACATTCTCACAAAATCAATATTTTTTTAAATTTAAAGACTTGTGTTTGCAGGTAAGTGTTTATGAGTGTGTGGAACAGCGTCAGCAGGTCTGACTGACCCAGTGTAAGAGTCTTGACCTTGAGGAGAGTGTGGCAAGTAAACTTATCCCGACAACCCCCAGGAATGAGACATCATGTCCGGCCTTTCCTCAAAGCAACGTGCCTGGAAAAAGATAAAACACACACACACACACACACACACACACACACACACACACACACACACACACACACACACACACAGAGATACACCTATCTGTGTTCACGGGGGAAAACCCTTTGGAGGGAATGTCCGGCATGCTGTGGGGTCCAGCAGGGGATGGAAACCAAACCTCATCTTTTGCCAAGAAGGGATTGAGATAAAGTAGGAAGGCTAGTTGTGTATTATTCTTACTTTTACAGATTTAAATGTATGATGGAAAAATTTGCCATTTTGTTTATTTCCACAAAATTCCTATACACTATTAGGTTGTCTAATAATTATTCACACATAGATACTCTCATAAGAACGCCAAAATCTCACTTTTATTTTCTGAAGTAATTGGTTTCTGGGATAGACTGAGAGCACCGTAGCTGTTCAAGAATAAATCTAATCCTCAAAAATACAACCTTCGTCATAAATCTGCACACATTATATATCCTTTTTATTAAACTCAAAACAAAGATTGTTGCAGGAAGAAAAGAAAAATTCTTTACTTTTCTCATTTGAAACGCAGATTACCCATCAGGACTGATCAATGCAGTATTGGGCTGTTGTTGCATGGTTGCATCTGCGGCTTCGATTTCTCTGCTTTTGTCCCGTTAAATCATCCTTTATTAGTTTGTCTTGACGTATAAATATCTGTGTGCAGAGGTCCTTGCCACCTGTGGTCGTGCAACATAAGGTTTGAGCATGTAAAGCACACAGGCAAGCAAACACACATCTGAATAGGTTACTAACGTGTTGTTTGGTGCGAGACTGCAAACTGAGTCATCCTGGATTCTCTGGCACATGCTCATGTGAAGCTGTTGCATGGCGGTAATTAGTGGAAGCAGGAAGGTGATAACAAGAAGGAGCCACACGTTTGCAGCTGAGGCGTCGCTGCCAGCATGCCGCTCAAAGTCCCAGCCACACCTTTCGCACCCCCTCACACGTCCCCAGGTGGATCCTTTCAAATACATGCACATGTACCCGAGCTGCAAAACAGGTCAACAAAATACCCCCCAATGATACTCTTTACATATCGCGCATAGACTATATGTCCAACATAACTTTTCTTCTTACTCCTGTTTCATGGTCTTCTTTTGCCTCCTACTCTTCCTCCTCCTCCTCCTCCTCCTCCTCCTCCTCTTCTTCCATTTACAGTCTGACTCATCGTATCCAAAAGGTGAGATGCTGCATTCAGTTGGTTATTTTCATCTTGTTACGTTTGAAACTTTCTTCAATTTTCTTTTATCATGTTACTTCCAATCCTGGTCTTCAATTCCTAAACACTGTGATGTTCTTTTTTAAAGTCTCACAATGTTTTTAGTCAGAGAGTTTTGTGTTAAAAATACAGAAGAAATAACTTCTACCTTGTTGCAAGGTAGTTTAACCTCAAATGTGCTTCCTGATATGTGAGACATCACACTCATCACCTAAGCTGTGTGTTGTGTGCAGCATATCAGCATGTTTTTTTAGCCAGCCTGTCTTTTGACAATTGTAAAATCTACCACAGCTAACACATCCCATGTTCACCAAGCATGTGAATGACTTCTATGAAATCAACACAGCTTCATCTCAAATGTCTTGGTAATGATCCAGTATTGGCATCAAACCATCCTGGTGCTTGTTCGAATGAGCTTTTATTTAGGAAAAGCTTATTTGATGGTGACGTCAAGGAAAGATAATGCACCTGGCTGCGTCGCAGAACGCTGTGAATTTCAATCTGACACACAAAGCTCCGACATGACAGGACTTGATGTGATACTAAATTCTCTTGGTTTCCTTTGTTTGTTTTGACCGACGTAACAACATTATACCTGGAAAGCTAGGAAACAGATTTACCAATAAAATCCCAAAAATCCCACCTTGTGTTTTGCAGTTGTGAAGGGTTTAGGGGACTCACCGGCCTTCAAACACTGCTGACTGACCGGTTGACCTGACTGATACTGTCACTGCCTTAGACAACTCATTAAAATAACTTTTAAACTTCAGGAATGATGTGACGGGGAATGTAATGATTTTGAAGCTGTGACTGTGCTCTACCTTTTAAATGGGGAAACCGACCTGTTCCCACTTGTGTCTGAAAATCAATTAATCTAAATGTTGAGTCTTTTTCGTCAGACACAAGTGGGAGTCCTGCAGAACACAGCACCTCTCTGCAGCCAATCATGAGAGTAACTCTAATCATCACATTTATTCAGTTAAGACACCAAACACTTTGGTCCCTTAATAGTTATTCTAATTGTCCCACCATATTCACACATCTTTCCCCTTCTCAGTTAATAACCTGCTCTTCTCTGCATGTTTGGTGTTTTTCCTCTGTGTTCCATTGTTGGCTTATGTCTCTTTTTCACCATTTATTTCTCTCAGGTTGTGGAAACAGCAGTTTGGGTGGAGACATGTATGGCGCCGGCTACCATGCGATTACCAACATAGACTACTCCTCGGTGTGCATCAGCGCTATGAGTGCCAGGTACAGCGGTTGTCCCGGTATGACCTGGCATCAGATGGACGTTCGTCAGCTCTCCTTTGCCGATGCATCCTTTGACGTCATCCTCGAGAAGGCGACGCTGGACGCCATCATGGTTGAGGAGAAGTCGCCATGGGAGGTCTCTCCTGAAACTTCATCCTTCATTCATCAAGCTCTCATCGAGGTAGCCGTAAAAAACTTTGTACTTTATATTAGGACTTCAGGTTTGAGGGTTTTCTCTCTGAAATGGGTTTATTTACTTAGTGAATCTTTGGACTTTCACAAAATTGTGAATACCAACAAAGCACCCAAGTGGTGACATCAGTGGTTTTCCTTAGTAAAAAACTGTACTGGGATCAGGAATTAAAGCTTTAGAAAGCTTCAGAAACATTCTAATAAAAAAGGAGAGCATTGGGATAACAAACCAAAAAAATCCTAACTTTATTTTTTCAAATTTCTTTTAGGCCAGAAATGCTTTACATGGTCCTTTATTAGTGTTTTGCGCAGGAAGATCACCAGGATGATCATTGGTTTCTGAGTAAATAAGTGAGTAGATAAAGCTATTTTTCAGTCATTTCCAAAAGTAAACAGACACACAGAAATTAAGCAGCGCGAAACATAATCAAAAACATAAACGCCTGTAAATGAGCCAAGATCTCAAGTGTGACAATAGTTTAAGAGGTTGACATACTGTAAACCACTGTGATGTTTTGTGTTTGGAGTTCTTTCAAGATGGTAGACGTCTGCTTTAATTTTTCTCAGACTAGCCATTAATTCTTTAGGATCAGCTAATCTGGACATTTACTACATGAAAACGACGATTATCACCTGCAAGTACCTCTGTGTTTGCTTGTAACCTTTTAAAAGAACCTCGCTTCAGAAATCCTTAACTGTGCCTTTAACTCAGCATCTTTCACATCTCTGTTTACTTGTTAAGGAGGCATTTATTTACCTTCATTGCAGTAGTGCATAAAACAGAAGCGCAAACATCTGCACTGCAGATTGACTCAAGTTTCCTCATCTTTTACTTCTAAATGTTGTTCAAACTGTGAATGTCGCTACTGTGGTGATTTGAATGCCCTGCTACAACAATAGTATATCTGCAAATTACTCTCTGACAGTGAAATCAGTAATGGTGGCACTTAACATTTCCACTCCACTGCCCGTAAAGAGGACTGACAAGACGCTGAGTGCTCTCAGCTGTTGGCTGCTGCAGTAACCACCACATCAATTTGACAATGACAATGTTTTGGCCATTAGCCATGCTAGACCTTGACACACTGAGACAAGAGAACACCACTATTAACTGGAGTAGGTAGCTCAAGGTTTGTAAGTGGAGAAGAACAGCTCAAGGTACACTGACTGGAATGTTTGAAGTGCAGCTTAATAAGTCACAATTCGAATTTAAGTTCACAACGTTCTTCAAAGTTGTCCTTTTACAGGGTTAATTATAAATCCTGGTCCTACAGAGTTCTGTAAAAAAAACTGTTTTGTTTTTTTATCACACTAGTATTTTGAAGTCATGAAATGTATTTGAATAATCTGAGCTAATTCCAATAATTATTTCATTTGTCAAAAGAAAAAAATATGACCAAACCAACCTGGAATGCTGTTAAAAAAGAAAAAGAAGAAAAAAGTAATTGCCCAAAAACCTACTAAAAGCTTGCACCCTCCTTGACAGAAACAGCTGCCATTTGTGAGTAGTTTACTCACTGAGGAGTGATTCTGGCTCACTCTTCTTTGCAGAATTATTTTGTTTTAGGAAATTTTTGTTGCTGCTTGTTTACGTCCATGTCGCTGTGCGCCCACTAGATTTAAGTCCAGACTTTGATTGGCACTCAAACACATTCGTTTTATTTTCGATGCCATTTAATAGGTGGACTTGCTTTGGATTATGGTCTTGCTTTACAACCCAACAGTTCTTAAGTTTAAGGTGAAAAACTGATGACTACTGACAAGCTCCACTTTCGTCTTTAGCAAATATGAGCCAAGCCATTGGGCTCTTTTTATTCAGCAGAGATTTTTACCCCTGCTAAAATGACTCCAAGAGTGAATCAAAGACTCAAACAATAGTCACAAAAGAGCTGAAAACAACATCTAAGACACTGCAGGTCTCATTTGTCTCAGTAAATCCTCTTGTGTGAACAAAAAGACAAAAACAATGGGGCAAAAATGTCATCAATGGGAAAATTTGGTCTTTAACTTCTTCAAAGGTTCGCTGTCCCATGTATTCCTACTTCATGGATTGGAAATAACATTTTAAACTTCTAGATTGATCCATGTCAGAATCTATGTTTTTGTTTAGGTGTGGGGGAGATGTTGCGCCCTTTTGAGATCTTTTAACCCACATAATGTTGCCAGGTTTTATTGAAGGTATTTTTTATTCTGGAAATAATCAGGTCTGTGTGAGGCTGGTGGAATTTAATTATTTAATTATTTAAAATCACAAGCTATCTTTTTGTGATTTTGAAATTTGGTTTATGCTCTTAAGTTTTGAAAGGTGACAAGAAAACAAAAGAAGTGAGTCAGTCCCAAATTGTTGTCTCAGTCTAGTATTTTCTGAAATATTTCCCACTACCAAATTAGCTGGCGCTTTAAGGCTATGTAAGCTTCATCGGGCAGGAGCCTAACTCCAGTGAACAAAAGCAAATAGGCAACAGACACGCATGTAGGAAAAAAAGGGGGGCTGTTCTCTTGGTCTTTTCCTCCAACAGAAGGAGGTTTTAAAAAAGGATCAGTGAGTTTGGTTGCTGCACAGATGGACGGATTTGACTTTGCTTCAACAGGAGTGAAGCCGAACTCATAAAACAGCCTCCAACCTGTTCAGAAGTCATCAAAGTGACATTCCAGGTTCCTTCTCACGCTTTTTCACTTTCACATTTCCTCACCTCTAATTTCCACCCCACTTTCTCCTCACTTTTATAAAGATTTCCCCCCAGCTACTCTGTTCTCAGGGCTGTTTGGTCACAGAAAGGTGTTAAATTGATCATGCGATCTTTGTGGTGCACTACTAACAGTGTTTCTTTGTGCGTTTGTGTTTGTTACAAGTCAAAGGCTTATAATCTTTGGCTTATGTGGCTCCAGCAGTCACGATTTTTTGCTCTAGTTTGAGTGTGTGTGTGTGTGTGTGTGTGTGTGTGTGTGTGTGTGTGTGTGTGTGTGTGTGTGTGTGTGTGTGTGTGTGTGTTATGCAGGAATGTGGGAGGTCTGTTGTGAACCTACTTTCTCACAGAAAACATTCTCACTATGAAAAAGAAGACAGAGAGAGGCAATGAAAGGGAAGGGAGAAAACCTCAGATGCACCAGGAAGGTGGGGATCCCTGAGAGGTCTTCTGTTACCAGTGAACTGGAATGGAGAAATTGATTAAATGAGAGGAAAACAGGGACGAAGATACTGCATGACAGCAAACGAGAAAGTTAGTGAATAGAGGGGGACGAAGGAACGAAAGCCCTACAGAAAGCCAATGAGCAGTGTGCCGGTATGAGACCGATTAGACGGAGCACAGTTGAAAATAAAATCTGCTTTAAGGCTTTTTTCCCACCAATTAGTTGAGCTGTAGAAACACACTGATAAATGACAAATGGTGCATATTTACACTTGGGAATACTTGGGGAAACAAACAAACAAACAGAAAAAAAAAAATTCAAATCGATGCTTCAGAAATTGTAGCCAAAAAAAGAAGCAAAACAACAATAAATCATTCTCACCTGTCATGTGTAATTCTAACAACTGACAATCTCGAGTAAGAGTCGCGGAACAATAGATTTTATTGTGTTTATTTTTGTTTCTAACATGCACCCTTCGCTCGTACATTTCAAACTAAATCTCGCTGCAGAGGCCGCGGTTTGCTGAAGTGTGAAATTTATTTCACAGACTGACATGCTCTATGAATCACTCAGGCTGTTGCTATGGAGACTTTCATTGGATATCATTTTAGACTAACACTTTTAATTGGTAACCTTTAGTCCTGTTTAAAAGGTAAAGAGTAGTCCTTGGGATTTTTTTTCTAAGAGACAAGTTTACCTGAAGATGCTTAATTCTAATTTGTCCTGATTTATGAAGGAATAAAGAAATTGTTACTTGATGTTAAAAATCTCGGGTCCCCCATCCAAATGAATGAATTCAGGTGTTAAATCACTTCTATTGCCACCTGTTACAGTAACTGCTTCCATAGACTTTGTGAAGGAAAATATGCTAAATATTCTGCAGTCAATTGTTAGTTGTGATATATAAAAAAGTGGAGGTAAATATGAATGACAGCAAATCAGCCATGTAGGGTTAGACCAGGTCAGTGAATGATGATCACACTCTGGTTTGTGGTCATGCGAGTAACATTGTGCTGTGCAGGGGTGACCAACTTTCCTCAAAGTCAATAGCTACAGACCTCCAAGCTTTGTGTGGCTTTCAGATTACCTCAAAAATAGGAAGCTTTGCGGAATGCACGTTCATCATCATCATGCAACTTCATTTGACTAAGAGCAATACAAAGCCTCAAGCAGTGGTTTAAAGCATCGTACCAGTGGACTGGAAAGAATTGGAGACATGTTAAAGCATGAGTCTGGGTCTGGCAGTGTGAAGTTGCCCCCTTCGACTCCACACTGCATGCCAATTCACAAAGCATACTCCATAAAGAAGTAGCAAAACCTTTTTTTCCCCCCAATCTGTCTTATCTGACAAATGCTTTCCTAGACAAATATTCAGATATTTCTATAAGCTCACTTTAAAACCTTGTAGCCTGCCCTCTGTGAAGAGTTGAATGTTTTGGTAATACATTTCTGTTCCCTGCATGTTGGGGGATTTTACATAGAAGTACTTTCTTTGGAGGTGGCTGAAAGAGAGATTATACGAGGTCAAGAGGTTTACTCCAGTGCAAATCAAAATCTGTCCTAGTTTGCTGGTTATAAACACAGCAACATGATTTCTGTGCTCATTTATGCAGATGATAATCTAAATTAGAGCAGTTGTGTGCAGCAGCTGTTCAGAATGTTTTGCCCGATGACTCCAGGCTGAGTTTTTTTATCCATGCTTGCAGCTTGGTTGAAGGTCCTCTCAGTCCTTAATGCATACTAGAAGAGTTAAGTCAGCTGTTGGGCTGGCGTTCGTGATATTCATATTGCATCGGGGTTGAAGTTTTTATAAATAGTTATAATAAGTGTGTCGTTTCTGGTGGATAACAGACTACAGTCATCAGTTGTTGTCTTCAACAGGCCTTTGACATGTTTCCTGAGGAATCCTGGCCCATTCCTTAAAAAATCTCTTACACATCACACAGTTGGACTGATTTGTGCTGCTTCTCATAAAAAAAGCTCAGCTCTTAAGAATGCTTATAGTTTTTGACTTGCTGTAAGTGAAAATAAATGAATTGTATTTGGAAAGTAGGTAGTGTGAGACCGTTTTGTGTCTTTATCATTTGACATATCCTGAGTAGGAGAGAGTCTGGTGCAGCTTTAGGATTGGAAGGAGAGCCCAGGTATCCGTAGTTGTTTTTGCACAAGTTTCCTCACCAGGTTTTGCTCTTTTAGTGCCAGTAAGGTGACATTCCACTGACTCAGAGCCAGATTTCGATGCCAGTAGTTGGCACACATTTAGGCCACTGCCCTTGCCTGGTGTCTGGCTTACGCTGCGTAGTGGTGACTTCCTGTTGCTTTTTTGGATTGGGCTCAGCTGAGCTCTAGGAACCAAAACCTGGCAACCAGACTCTATCAACTTATTTCACAAAAAGATTGTGTATTATAATTTTAGGGCAAAGAGATTGTTTTTTTTGCAAAACGTGCTGTAGTATGACTTTAATCCCAGATCGATGACAGAAGATGATCTTCTGAAGCTGCACACTGATTGGTCTTCACTTCCCCACTCTGGACATTTATCACAGAGGCTCTCCAACTTTTCCAGGAAAACTGGCTTGTTGACCTCATAAAAGAGAAGAAATGTAATTATATTACTTTTGTTTCCGATATTTTGTTTTCTCAATTTGTTTATTGTCAAAATATGTTAAGTGGTTTTGAAATCCTTTGGTCTATGAATTGTTTTAATAATCGCATAAATAAGGATGGTAGTTCCTCATTGTTATTGACTAGTGAATAACATTTTAACATGATAAAAAGCTCAAAAAAATTGCTCCCCCTTTAACAAAGGGATCCAAACAATGTATAGATTCTCAGTTTTGCTGTTGGCTACAAGTAAACCAATTTCACAATATATTTATTCAAAAATATACATTTTCAAAGTTTCTTTGTAAGAAAAAAATCCTTCCGGTGACATGGTGATGTCACTGTGTTATGATTTTGTAACTCAGTACTTCGATCTTGTAAAAAAAAAGTTAAAAATAGATATAGTCCTCAAAGTTATCTAATTTCATTAGGTCTTGCTTTATTTCTCTATTCTCATTCTTATTTGAATGATGTTGCCATGCTGATTAATTCCTTTGTGTTTAGTTATTTTAGTTTTTTTTTTTGTAGTTTTGTTGTATTTAGTTCAGCTTCCTATATGCTAACTCTTCTTCCAGGATACTTATTTGCCTTCACTCAGTTTGCCTGCCACAGTTGTTGTCAATCCCTGATTTCTTCATTTCTTGTGATCTGGTTTGTTTGCAAGAACACCTGAGGGGACTGAGAAACATGCATTGCTGCATTAATTCCCTCCTGAGTGTGTTTCTGTGTTTTGTGTATTTCTTCATGTTGGCTGTCTGAACCGTTTGTCCCAGAATAAAGTGGATTACGCTAATCTGCTTCATTCCTCCTCACCATTCACACTTTTCCTTCTCCATATGACTTCCTTCCATGTTTGTGTAAAAGGTAAGGCTTAAAAGGGAATTAGAGAGATGCTACCTGGCCTGAATGTACAATTTATTTCGGTTTATTAATTTCACATTTCACCTTGGATTAAAATATTAAAAGTTATGATCATAGCAGATTTTGTATTTGTTGTGCTGCACAAACTTTAAATGTCAAATGAAAAAGACTGAAGTTTTATACAGTGTGATTCTGAGATAAGTGTGGAACGTATTTCCCTTCCTTTCATGGATGCAGCCTGGCGATGAAGACCGTTTAACCCACTATTAGTGGAGTGTTTACGGCCTTTGGCTCACTTCTGTTTCGTCCCTCAGAGATCCAGCTGTAAGTGGAGTTGGAAGCTGTAATGCATGCCTGCTACCTGAAACAGTCCTCTGGGAGTTGAGTCAGGCTCTGGACTTGGATGTGTGCAATTAAATCGGGTTGCCAGAAGAAGACAAGTGTAGCATCCATCATGCATTAAAGAAACACGGAGAAACGTGTCTTGTGCAGCACACATTGCCCTGAGCCTAAAAGCCAAGTCACACTTTGACCCATTGTACAACGTCACACACTGATATTTTAAGTGCTCTGCACTTATTCATCTTATATTAGTAAAAGATAACAAGTTGCACAATTTTGGGATTCTTGATCTCCAGTTTAATAAGGATTTGAGTAGCTGACAGTTTAGTTTCTCTTTTAGACCATTGATTTCAGAAGATAAATGAATCACGTTGAAAAAAAATTCTACTTGACAACTACAAATTAATTTTCATGGGCAAATTTTTAACAGTGCTGTAGCCGAGCAAGCCAACAGGGTGACAAATTACTCGTGAGCAATTTAGATGCTTCAGTTTAGCTGATTTGAATTTTTCTGCACTGTGGGAAGAAACTAGACAGCATGAAAAATCCACACAAAAGGGAAGACGTGGGAATCTAGAACCGTATTGCTTTATGTATTAAGAAATCCTGACAAATGGCTTGTCTGGAGTGGGTGAAAGGGTGATACAAAAGGGATCACAGAGTCTTGTTCCTACCAATATATTTTGTAACTGTTTTGTCATACTTCCTATTTTAGTATAAAACAAAATGGACATTTCACACAGAACAGCAACAGATCGGAATATTATTCGCTGGTCTAAAGAAACCTTGATTTTAGTTGCAACGTTTAAGACGGTGGGGTCAGAACTTTGTATCAAAGTGTGGATCCATTTTGCCTCGTGTCTTAGGTTCTGGTTGATGATCATGTTGCAGTGGCATTTTTCTGGCAATCTTGGTGATTTTGATTAAGAACCATTAGAAATCTAATTTACAGTCATCTTTACATTTTACAAGAACTTCAGATTATTTAGTATACGCTCATTGTCAAAGCATTTCTCATGGTGTAAATTTATCCTCAGCTACTTTCCTTTGTCTTGCCTTTCTTCCACCTCTTTTTCATACATGAACAGCTCTTTTTATGCACGTGTGAGCAATTACGGTTGTGCCTTGCAGGCAGCTTGAAACTGCATGCATGTGCATTCCACAACGTAAAACTGGGTATGCATGCCTTTCGGTTTCAGCCCTCGAATTTGCATGCCTCCAGTTTTGTATGTACACCTGTGTTTCTTTGCATGAATCCTTTTTGCATACCTCTACATTTCACACTAGTCCATGTGTGTGGGGGAGAGCGTGTGAGGAGCCCCTCCCTTCCACTTCCAGCAGAAGGAAAGTAGAGCACTGGAGCACACGTGAGGTGGAGAGAGCGTGTGTGATTGCAAAAGTAGCTGCGCATATGTAGAGATGCGAGCTCGGGATCAGAAAGCCGTGTTTGTGTGTGTGACTGCCAGTGTTGTTTCCAGATTTATTCCTTTTTTTTTTTTTTTTGCATGTGTTTGCCTCTTGTTTTGCTTGTGCGATTATATTTGTATTAACATTGAGGCAGCACAATGTTTTTAAGATGCATCATCATGAGTGGTTGAAATGGCTTTGCATGAATGGAAGATTGTTGATGTGCGTGTGTTTGCACGAGCGCGCATGTGTGCGTGTGTGTGCGCATGTGGATGAGGCAACTGACTGCTGAGCTGAAGCCCTCTGCTCTCTAGAGATGTTCGCCTGGCTTCGGGATGGTTCATCGCACGTGTTTGTTCATATACAGGCCTGCTGCTAATATGAGCAGATGGTCTTCCCCGGACACACAAATGCCAACACCAAAATGACACACAATGTGCATTATTGTTTATTCGTTTTAGGCTATATTTAGTGCGTCAAAAATATCAATACACAAAAACAAAAAGATCAGCAGCAGCGTTGCTGAATCCTATGAGAAAACAGATTTCAGAAACGACCAAGGAAGTCTTTTTGTCTTTGATTATAAATACATTAGTAGATTGCTTGCATTTGTTTCCCTGAACTTGTTTCTGGTGTACAGCCACATCTGTGAAAGGACTTTACTTCCTCCTCATTGTCCTCTTTTTAAGCTCAGTGGAAATCTTGATGGCATCACTGCTCAGTCTGAATGACTCCATATTTCTCTGCGTTGTTGTGCAGTGAGTTTTTACTCTTTTTTTTAAATTAAAACATCATTCTTTGAAGCATAAAGTTATATTTAGGATTTTCAGCATTTATAAATATAATAATTTTCAACCACTTCAAACATAAGATTGGGCAAGAACATCACAAAACACAATAACCCATTTACTTACTTATAAATTCTATTTCATTTACATCGAGTACAAAGCAAACCTGAATTAATTAAAAGTGAATGAATCTTTCACTTTGCCTAAAAGACTTTAAAAAAAATTAAACACCTTTTACAGTGAAACAGAAAAACACAATTTCAGTAAACATGCCACATGTGCGTGCAGTCGCCCAAATATACAACACACAAGCGCATGCACTTGGCCTGCCCAGTTCACTGTTACCAAGACTACCAGCATCGACTACAGAGCACTGTTCCTATGGAAACAACGGATGCCTCAAGGAGAAGAAGAGTTAATTGGAAAAAGAGAGTACAGGGGAACGGATGAGGGAGACTGGGGGCGAGAGAGAGAGGATAATAAAGAGAAAGTTCTGTTGTTGCTCAGAAAGACCAAAAACAGGAAACAAACTTTTACCCAATTTTCCAAAACTGTTGTCTTTCTGCAGTTGGTGGGTGTCGCCTGTTCTGTGCATTGCTTTCTTTAACCTGGCAACACAAGATGGATGCCAACCCAGCAGGGGGCCGAAAACGAGGTTAATCCATATTTAAGGTGGACTTCTGGAAAACAATATAGGCCAAAGGCAAGTGGAGGAAGGACCCGGAAGGTTAGTAAATCACACAAATCTCCCTTCTGAGACGGGCTTGTATAATCCTGTCTGCTAAACCATAAATCTTTACTGCAGAGACTTTTTCTGTTGGCCACTCACCTCTCCTAAAGCGCTGTCAGAAAGGTTCAGGCGTGCTATCAGTTCTGCTTTTTTTCTGCATTCTTATTTCCGATCATCTCTCACATACACACACACACACACACACAGATAAATGAAGGTTTATGGCTTTACATAAGTGGGTAATCAATCACAATTTTGTTTACTTACCTTCTTCTAGTTTTTACTAAAACTGAAAAATCTACTTCACTTGCAATGTATCGAAGATTCAGAGCAGGATAAACTCCCCTTCCCTCCATCTGCCTCCATCCACATCATTCCTGCCTTTTGTGCTTCTAAATAGAACGCAGGTAAATCAATACAGCCGCTTTTCTCACATTAAGCCTTCTTTGAGTCAGAGGAGAGAGAGGGAGAGAACCAAGGTTTTCAGTGATTTGTGTGTGTGTGTGTGTGTGTGTGTGTGTGTGTGTGTGTGTGTGTGTGTGTGTGTGTGTGTGTGTGTGTGTGTGTTCTGGATCTGTTGGAAGTTTTTGCTTTAGATTTAGTAGGTCAGCTAAAATTTACTGATTTCTTATCTAATAAAATATGTAGACGTCTGACTGGAGCTTGTTGGTCCAAGAATGTTTTGCTGCACGTTCACATTTAAAATCCTTTAAGATGAACATATTTTCTTTTAAGAATGACTTGTGGAAGAAAACACAAGCTCTAAGCTCTCGGCATCAACAAAATAAAACGAGTCAAAAGTTTTACAGGAAAAGTTAAAAGCTGCAGTGTAGGACCTTCTTTTCTCAAAATGCAACAATCGAAATCTATTATCAGATAACACATTTGCTGTATTGATTGTAGTCCAACCTGTCTCTCCCCCATTAGATAGTCTTCCTCTTTTTCAACACTTTGTGGGAAAAAGTGGATTTTTTTTTCTTTTACCTCCAGGGCGCATGGATTTGATAGTGATTTGTAAAACTACATGGAGCTTTGTGTGTCTGGAGCATCTGTTCATCTGCACGTTCTGTATTGGCTTTTTTGTTTGCGAGTTTGTGCATGTGAAGTGTTTCTGGATTGATCAAACACAGCCAGCTGTGAAAACTCCCCTCCTTTCACACAGTAGCTCATTCAGCTCAGTACCTGGGTCACTATTTTTCCCTCTGCACTAATTTTCCTCTCCCTCAGCTGCCCAGATCTTTCACAGTCCACTGGAACTAGTTTGGGTCGATGGCTGATCTTTGTGATCTTCTATCTGCACACCCCCTTTTCTCTTAGCTTGCAGACAGAAGACACTTAAGCAATTGCTTTTTTTCCGTTAGCAAAGTGAATTATTGGTTCAGTATCAAGTGTCCAAAGTGACCTCCTCACATCTGAAGTAACGATCCAAAGAAATCACCTACAAGGTTCCATCTGCTTAATGAAGTGTATAAAACAGGTAAAGAGCAATTATCGGTCGCTTTGAAATTGGCTAGTACAGATGTAAGAATATACATTGCTCTTCAAAAAACACTAATCATCAGAAGAGAAATTATCATGGCATTTTTAATGTGTTATCTGATTAATAGCTCAATTGTGTCCTTCAACAGGCTTATTTGTAGCAGTTTTCCCTTCCACTCAACTTTCCATTAATATGAATAGGTCCAAGCCAGCATTGAGCCACAAAAGATAACTATGACTCCAATTATCTTTTGTTGGAGTTGCAATAAGTAAACCAGAATATCATTGAACAGTTCATTTTATTTCAGCATCATAGTAACAAAATATTGCATGTTATATAATTTTATTACACACAGAGTGATGAAAACAAGACATAACATTAGATTTCAAGTCAATACAAATGTATTTCAGTACAGAAAGGCTGAATATTTTAGTTTATTTAGTTAGTTACTTAGTTTATTTTCAAAATATACTTTTATTTTGACAAATGGCCTTTGTCAGAATGCATATTCAAATTTATTAAATATGAATGTTGTCACTTTTGACCGGCGGAGGCTCTGCGTTGATGAAAGAAGTGAGGCAACTTGACGTCTTTTGAGGTGGGTTTTA
>CAEGAF010023441.1:0-10023 GCA_903067075.1 Micropoecilia bifurca
ATGGATGGATGGATGGATGGATGGATGGATGGATGGATGGATGGATGGATGGATGGATGGATGGATGGATGGATGGACGGACGGACAGACAAACGGAGGGATGTATGGATGGATGCTACACTGAGAAAGATTTTTCACAAAAAGAAAAACAAGCTGCCAATCGTCATACTTCAACACAAACACATCAAACCAACTGCCCAGCACAATTGTCGAGGAGTAATGAACTGATTTTTTTTTGTTTGTTTTTGCTGCCACAGGGCTTGGGAACCTTGAAATTATTTCAAGTCCTCTGTATATTTGACAGTTATATGTGAGGCCATTTGTCTTACTCCTGAAGCTCAGTCCAAAATGGATCATCAACAGATCAATGATCACAAGTGTAAATCAACAACAGAAAAGTTGAAAAAGAAATAAATGAAGGTGTTACAATGGCACAGTCCAGGTCATGACCTGATTGAAATGCTGTGGTAAGACCTTAAGAGAGTTGTGGAAAAATCGGGTTCTGCAAAAAAAAAAAAAGTTCAATATAAAGTCACAGCAATCACATATGCCACTGATGTTTCATACATGTTGTTTGTCCCAAAAGTGTTATTGACTGTCATGGAAAGTGCTGGTGATTTGAAAATATTTAAAAAAGCATGTTGGTTTATATGGTCCTTAGTTGTGTCTTTTGGAAAACAGACTTTATCAGTAACCAAAGACGTGTTGGAACAAAACTTTTGATTTCTGAGTTTGTTGATACATGTTATGTAAAACCCAATATTACATGAAGAGGGAGGAAAACTGAAAATACCAACATCCACATTACTGTCAAATTATTTGCTTTTACTTCTGCAGTAAACAGTGACACTTTCCACTAGTAATTAATCGTCAATATGGCAGCAGCAGCTGACCTGAGAATATGAAGAGGGCAGAGCGGTCGAGCTGTGTAATGATCTGTGAAAAGGCCAGCAGCAGAAAGTGACAGCCACATGGAACCTGGCAGTAACACACAAACATTCACATGGGTGGCTGATGTTCAGGGTGAATGTAGTAATGAGGATGGAGAAATAATAACAATAATAATAATAAAAAAACATTACTTTCTTGCTTCCTTTATGTTGGAACATGACAGGGCAATTCAAAACTGTTTCCAGAAGGTTGGCAACATGAAACTGTCTAAAAGGTCAAAACTAAAATCTAAAACAGGAACTGTGTGGTTTATATCTGAGTCAATAGCTTAGTGTGTTAAATTTCCTTCTTTCCAAACTCAGACAAATCTCTCTGCACACGTAAAGAGATAAAACCATTTCTCAGACTACTGCAGCTCATCTGTTCAGACACAAAGACCCTCTGTTTTGCCACCTCAGAGTCTGATTGTCACATCTCCTCTATGCTTGAACGCAAATGATGCAATTAATTATGAGCAGTAGCAGCTCAGGTGTAGACTGGAAGCCCCACTGGTGAGCAGATGACGCTCATCAAGCGAGAACAAAGCTTAACTGCTTGGAATGATCATGTCACACAACTGAAAACACTTCAAAACAGAGCATTTCAGGTGTAATAAACCTGGCTTCAGACGACATCACAGAAGGAAAATGAAGCCCTCCACCCCCTCGTGCACAAGCTGTTCAAGTGTTTTGTTTTGTTTTGAAGTGTGGAAAAAAGGATGAAAGATGAATCTTAACAGATTCAAATAATTCACCTTCTACTCAGGAAGGTAGCAAACCTTAAAAAGGTTAGAGGCATTTCTCTCTACCTTTGATTGTAGTCTGTTGAGACGGATAAAGAAAGCATACTTTGCATTTGGCAAAAGAAAATCAATCATTATTTACAGGAAGGTATCCAGCAGGACTATTTTGTACATTCATAATCAAATGTCAGATAGACAAGAATGTCTGACAAACTCCCCGCCACACAAACTGACTGTTGCAGAAAGTTACCCAAAGTTTCAACTAATTCCCTCTACGCATCTTTTCTTTTACAAGTTCAATGAGGCTGAAAGACAGCTGAAACACTCGTTACAGACTTCTATAAATTTGTTATCTGGTTCTTTGGGGAAAACAGAGATATTTTCACTCCAGACTCAACATGCAATTTTGTCTGGGAGTTGAAGAGGTGACCTGAGGCCTCCTCATATCAGGACACCTTTGAATCAATTTTAGAGAACTCAAAAAAGCTCAAAATCAAAATCAGAACCCTATAAAAATATACACTGTCTTTATTTATAATCGGAAAGCCTGAACTGTTAAATGGAGAGGCCTATCAGCCAATAGAAAAATCACAGATTGGCTAATTCCCATTGTATTCCCATTGATAGGAGTCTTTCCACATCAATGACCGACCTGCAGACACTCATCCAAGTTCTGACCAGTTTCCCATTTTATTCAGCTCCAACACATGAGGAAGACATTGTGAAGGTGTTCTCTTCATGGCAGATGGTCAAACTTTGACTTCCCTGTCCAGAATGTCTTTAGTGCAGACTGTGAAAAAAGACTTGAGATTGATGCTTCCCATGCCAACTATTCAAACAAAGCCATAAACCAATGTGTCAATGTGAATGGTGAGTGAAGGTTCTTGGAGAAGTTCCCAGGAGTTTGTCAGTAATTAAGTTCACACTCCATTACACTAGATGGAGCGTGAGAGATACCAGGCAGTTTTGTGCATGCACAAAACTTCTATGTTTAGATTATGGTGGTTTATTTTAATTTTCCAAGCAGTCTTGAGTGCCTGTAAGTAGAGGCCTGTAAGTACCAGAGTCAGATATCCATGACAAGATAGAGTCAACTATGCACCGTTACACTAAACACAAGAAAGTGTCAGGGTTTCTTGCTGAGGCTTTTGGTTTTCACTCTCCTCACAAATGCAAAAATGGTCATTGTTTGAATTGTGCAGATTAAAAAATGGAAGTAAGGATTTTAAATAACTAACACAAAGTGGAAGTCTGCTGGACATAAAGTATGTAAAAAATGATATATTTAAGAAAAGAGTTAGAGGTACACACAGGCTTTGAGTCTACAGTTGCAACATTTTCAACAACACAAAGCAATAGTCACACATATCTAAAACCACATTTCCAAGAGTTGGAAAATCCATTGCATTCAGTTGAAAAAGCAAATAAAAAGATACATTTTATTATAAAGCCAAAGAGACCTAGAGGTTATATACACAATGTTTTAATCTCAGATATCAGGAAGAAGATTAATTTTGATGATTTAATTTAAAAGTCTAGCATAGAGTCTTTACAATATGAAATCCAGGATTGATTTCATATATCTGTATGAAAATTGCAAGAGTTGCTTAAACTGTAATAAATATTAGCAAATGACATAATCACAATGCATTCGCCTTGACTGACGAGAATGAACTCCATGATTTCCCTCATATTACACAGGTCATCTCTTTCCCCTCTTTTTTTAATTCTGCCACCATATCTTTATAATAGTGTTTAAATTTGTCATCCTTGAGATCTTCCAAAACCCATCATCTCACACTGAGATATTGGGTTTCCATTCTCTCTGCAAACAATATTTAGCTTGAGGATAAATAACTCAAACCGTGTTAGCTACGTGGGTGAGCACATAAAGAAGATGGGCATGTTTGGCTTTGAAAGGCGAAGAAGTAAAAGCATTAGCCTCTTCAAAAATAAGGCTGATATGTCTAGTGTGTGTCATGATCCATGTTTCTGTGTGTTATTTTTGAGTTTTTCTGTGTAGTCCTGTTCCCTGTGAGTCTCTGTCGCTGCGTTTTTTCCTGTTGATTGTTTCCCAAGTGTGTCACCTGTTGTCTGTGTTCTTTGTTGTGTCCTTGTCTATTGCATGTCAACTGTTGTCACGTCTGTTATATGCTACAGTTGCCAGTGGAACTGCCAAGTCCTGGATTGTGTTGTTTGCATGTTAGTTCTGTTAGACCATTGCTACCGGCATTTTATCTGTTCGCTTGCCTCCTGCTGTGCTGCCTGTCTTAGACTATTTTCCTTGTGCTTTATCATTATTAAATCCACCATTTTCTTCATAACCTGGGTCTCCGCATCATCTCCTCACCACCATACTCCACCGTTCATGTCAGTGTGTTCCCTAGCCATAACTTTTAATTTGAACACACGTGAAAAAGAGGTTGCATTCTAATGGTGGCTACTTTTCAGGTTTTTATTTTCAAAAATAGAGAATGAAATGAAAATAAAAACTAGTATCATTTTCTCTTCAAGTTTAGAACTGGTAGTACTTCTTTACTCTCTATCTACCGCTTAAAAAAATTAATATATCAATAAGGTTCGAATGGTTTTCTATTAATTATTTTGGCAAAGACTCTGTTTCTCCACAGCAGAACAACAACATACCAACCTGTCTTGGATGAATAGTTGTTTTCCTCCTGTTCAAGAATATTGTAGCATTCTTCTTGAGCCTTCATGTGCTGCAACACCACAGCACAGTCTGGGTGCATGGCCTCCATCTGAAGAGCAGAAAAATCCAGTTGCACTTAAAATACATGCCTGAGAAATAATGAATTAACACAGCATATCTGAAAAATTGTTTTGTTTTGTTTTGTTTTTTTTCACTGATCTTTTCTTCAAACATAAAACTCAATACGGGGTAAAAAAAAAAACAGTAAAATATTTCCACAATCTAATTTACTTCGGTGGTCTAAAAAAACCTCCCTGATTATTTAAAGGTCACAGGCACAAGCAGTGACTCATTGTGACAGCATAGTCCTATCATGTCTGTCCTGTAAGTTTATGGAACAAATCTACTTTATACAAGCATTGTAGTGGCAGAAGACTTTTCCTCCTGAGGCCACACAACGAGTCATTTTACAGTTTATCATTATGAAAAGGACCTGGAGCACCTGGCATGACGAGGAGCAGACTGGCAAATGTTTTCATGAAATCATCAGATGCAGGTGAAAGAAACCCGATTGTGTGCGAGAGGCTAAAGAGTGCCCTCTGAGAGTGAACTTTAATTATTGTTACCTTTCATCCTAAATGGCAGCTGTTTTCCCAACGTCGTCATTTAAATTCAATCATTGTCGTAATGAGGTCATTATCGCAGGGCGCCTGATGCCTATGGCCATTCTTAAATGAGCCGCCATCATTTACATTCAGAGTTTCACAGCGATGCACAGGGTAGATTATTGTATGGTATTTGACATCCTGACTGTGGCATGAATAATTTTAGTTGACATTTAAAGATGGAGCAGGTTTCCTGTTATGTTCAGTTGATTTTGACTACATGTCTAACGTAAATTTACACCACCATGTTAAATCACTTCCAATTTTGGTAAATGTTTTTGTTTAGTCTGGTTTTAACGTCATTTGAGTGCTCCAATTTGGATCGTATTTAATATAAATGCAGAACAAGTTCCATGGATCCTCATTCTGCGCTGCAACAATGTGTTTGGCCTGACGGGCAGAATTTCACTGCCGTTTATGCGTAAAATAGATGTACAGTGGAAAAGATGCTGTGTCATTATTGCAAATGACGCAGTGAGGAAATTGTAAGTTAATCACAATCAATATCATAATCGTAATATTCATCAATAAGATCACAATTAATAAAAACAGTTCTGATATGGTGCGGCCCTTCCTCTCTAAGGGAGCTCAGAGTTTCTGACTCTGGGTAGATACGTGTTGATACAACATGGGTGAAATTTGAATCAAGATTAAGTATCAACAGAATATCAGTAACACCGATGTGCGATTAGCATAAATAAATCCGACCCTTTTAACTCTGTATTTAATAAGTGTGAGACTGGTGTTCCCTCTTATGGACATATAAACAATACAATCTGAGCTGGTTTTTATACCATAAATCATTTACAACAATATTTATTAGCCTATTTTTAAACAGCTTTTGAGATATATTTGTAAATATAAATATAAAGAGATTTTGGGGCAGTTGAATTTTCTCTTTGACATTTTTATATACAGAGGTTCATAATTTGATCCAAAAGAGAATGGCTCTCACAGAGAATGCTGCATGTTTTTTTTCCTTGTGATTTTTTGTATTTGCCCTCTCTGAGAACTGCTTTCTTTATTGTATTTTTGCTAATAATAAAACAGCAATTTCCAAACGTTTAAGCTTCCAAACCACTAAATACCAAACACAGAAGCCTGAAAAACCAAGAAAATAACATCCTATAATTAAAGTCTGAAAAAAGTAATAAAAAAAAAGCATTAGCAGCACTTACTCTCAACGGTTCTTTCTTTATTCATAATGTCATGAAGGAATTTGCTTTCCAATGTGGCACCAGTTGATTGGGGGTTACACACATTTGTATCTATTTTCTTAAGGGCTTGATAAACCTCTTCATGTCCATATAAAGAAGCTAATTTATACTATTATTAATANTGAAAAAACAGCAGATCTCTCTTTGTTGCACTTTTGAAAAGCATCTTTGCTGTTTACATCTTGTCGGGTTCTGGCCTATCATTTTCATCACCTGCTGTGTGTTTGGCGCCTCCCTCTGACTGAGACTGTTATTGTCATTGGCTCAAGAAAACTGGAGTTTACAGAGGAGTTCAGCATCCAATCAGCGACTGCAAGGCACCCAAGTGGGGTGGCTGCACACAAGCCCAAATGACCATTTTTCCACCTCCATGCTCAACATTCAGTATGTGATCTTTGGCCAAGCATCTGTACTTCACCCTCATATGTCCAAAACAGATTATTCCAGAGGTCTAAAGGATCCTGACAATAATACTTTGCTATTTTCAGCCACTTAACAGAGTAGATACTTTCTTCTTCAACTTTTCCAAAGAAACCATCTTTTTTTCCCTTTTTCTTTTCCACGTGTTCCGTGTTGTACTTTACCATTTGACATAACTAAGACCAGTGGAGCCATAGATGAAACTCTTGGGTTTTGCACAGTCTGACCTTGGGGGTCAACACCATGTTGGAATGTCCTTGGGGAAAGATGTAGTACATCACATTTCCCTCCAACTCTCTCTGCACTTGTTTGTTTTTTTTGTTGTTGTTGTTGTTTTTTTTTTTACATTTTATTCTTTTCTAACTCCAAATTCTTTCCTGCATCTGTTTCCTAGAAGTGGGCTGCTGGCATTCATTATCTGGCCAAAAAAATCTATTGATTTCCTAGTATGTGGGAAAGAAAAACACATTGTCAATCGGCAGGGCACTGACAGGATGCAGAGGAAAAAAAGATGACAGCATGTTTCCTCATTTTGGCCTCCATACTCCAACTACCTGTGGCCTTTAGAATTGATTTTAAGGTTTTGCTACTTGTTCTGCAAGAAGAGACTTGCCTGAGGCAGTAGGTAATTTGATGTCAGAACTCAAAAGGTCTGGAAGAATTTCTTGTAGGAAATAAGAAGAGGAACCTCGCTAAGTTTGTGAAAGATTAACAGTTTCATTTCTTGTTTGTTATTTTTACTTTGGCTGTTTTCATTTATGCTTAATTTCTATTCCTTATTACAAATACAGTTCAGTGTTAAACTGGTTAGGTACTGTCAAAATGCCAACAAATCTGATTACTTTTGCAAATCATACTGCCAGAAAAATATATAAATGTCAAAATAAGATGATTCGTGTTTGTGCGAAGGGGGAAAAAAAATTATAAAATATGACATCTGAAATCCTTCTCACTCAAGTGTGGCAGCAGCTGGTGGAGATGAAATGCTGTGAAGTTCAGATGAGGTTGAAATTAAATAAGAGCGGAATATTTTTTCCCTTAAATTACCTGCATTGTTTGAAATTCAAACAAGAATATGTGTACTTTCACATGAGTGGAGAAAAAATTCATGATTTCCCTTTGTAGCTGCCAGTCTGCAGCGTCTCCAACGTTAATGGAGTCACAAGAGATGTTCGTTCTTTTCTTTAATCCATTACATTAGATATTCTTAAAGTGTGTGGCTTTTTGAAATGATCAATTCTTTTTGTTTGTGGAAAAACAATGCAAATGGTAAAAAAAAAAAAAACATGTAAAATCGGTCAAAAACGTAACATTTTTATTGGACATTCATATTCCAGAGGAAGTAAGAGCTCTAGAGATATAGTGAGATGCCCATTGAGAGAATTATGACACTAATTGACACAACTGACACAACAAACAGCAGGGACAGCAGGTGAGTAAAGTCAGGTCATAAATTCACATAAATGTCTGAGGAGTTCAGGAAACTTTATGAATTAACTCATTATCAGTTCACATTGATTTTAATGTAATGAGTAATTCATTCATGAGTTCTCTAAAAAGTTGAGATAAATGTAGATAATTAACTATTTATGTTACAAAGGTCAACAAAAAAAACAGAACTTTCTTGTTAAATATATATTGGGATCTAATATATTGAAGTGTCAATTATTATGTAAAAACTCGGTGCTTTATTTTATTATTTTATTTGGTAATGGAAATTAACTTTATTTATTTATTTATTTATTTTAAAGTCAAACCCGTATATCTATAAACTAATCTGAATCAGGTAAATCGGAAACTGTCGCCTTTACTCACCGTTTGCCAGAGCGCCAGCTGCAGGAGCAGAGCCAGGTGAAGGAAGCTGTCCATCCTTGGGCGTCCAGAAAGCAGCAAACTGACCCGGGAAAGGAATCGCGCTTCCCAAAGTATTCTGAAGAAGCAAATTAATGAATAAATCTGCACTTAAATAACTCTTCAAGAAGGAACACAAATATGTGTTTCCCCTGCAAGTGTTGGAGGCGAGCAAGAAGTGAGCGGTTCTGTGGGAGTTGTGTGGGAGGTCCGGGTCGCGCTACGGTGTCCGAGGGGTGAGGATGAGGATGTCCGCATGACGCGCGGAGGAGAGCCGCCGCTGCACTGAGCTGAGCTCCGCTGCTCTCCTCCTCAAAGGCGGCGACAGAGACGAAGGAGGCGGAGGTGGAGGGAGGGAGGATACTCAGCTGAAGGAGTTACATCTCAGCTGTTGAGTATAAAAGTCCCAAAGTACTTATTGTATTTTGCTTTTAAATTGCTTTTCATCTTCAGACTGCAGACTTGAGGAAGGTCTAATATTTACTTTTGCTAGTTATACACTCATTTCTAGGCAGGCTTTCCTGAGTCATTCCAGGCTAAGTCAAAATATAATGTTAAATAAATCTCTAGTCATTAGCAGCCCAACGTTCTGTACATGGGGAGTCCAAATATTCATTTTCAGCCATCTGAATAATTTTCTGTTGCCACAATTTAGAAATATGCAGTAAACTAAAATTTTCCTGAAATAGAAAATGTTTGGTACAACACATATGTCTTAATGTGCCAATGTTACTTTTCAGTGACATTTAGTTCATCTAAGTAGACTTGAGCACAATTATTAAACTTGGCTGCACAAAGCTTTTATGTGTGATAAATATTTGAATTTGTGATTGTCACTTGGTTTAATAGTTAGATTATTTTGGACTGTGTATTTTTGTCAGTAATGACGTTCCATAAGCAGATTTCTTTGTGTTTATCTTTTTCTCTCTGTCCTGTTCTTTGTGCATTGGTTATCCTGTTCACTCATGAATAACAGTTTGACAGATAGAGGAAAATTAGATTTTAGCTCTAACCAGGTGAGTCCATAAATATATTCTCTAAACAACTGAAATACCTCAACTAAAAACATGATGATCTCTCAGATCCTGGTTCATGTCTGTTCTGTGTTAGTTTCCATTTATTATGCTTTCCGGACATTGTAATCTCCTGAAGATTATTTCCTGGCTCTCTTTCTTTTTTTTTCTTTTTTTTGGTCCTATGTTAGAAGGCTTAAATCATTTTGTCAGATTGTACGTGACTGAGGATCAGTTCAGTTCTGCTTTCCACTAAACCATTAGAACTTGTTTACAATTTCTAATTATTTCCTGAACAAATTCTCAACTTTTATGAGCAAGACTCATCAAAGTACTCATCTGGTTATCACTACCACAAACCCTTATTGAGGAATAGCATGAATATTGAGATTATGGATCCAAAAAATAGATTTGTTTTATCAGAGAGAAGTACAACAAACCCTTGGAGGATGTGAATGTGATGGGAGATGTGACGCTCCCAATGCAGAGGCTGGACAACATACTTAAAGAACATTCTTAAATAAATAAACATAAG
>CAEGAF010023460.1:0-12504 GCA_903067075.1 Micropoecilia bifurca
CACAATATCTGGGATCATGAGCGCCCCCTGCCATGAGGCTAGAGAACTGCCTGCCTCACCTACAGTCTGTTCTCTGCCGTTTCTTATCGCTCCTCCTCACACAAAACACGATACACACACAGCTTGTGACAAAAAAAACAGTACATTATATACATAAGCGAAATTATGGAAAATCAGTCCATATATGGAGCGATTACGTAACCCAAGTGAGGCTGAGCTCGCTGCTGATAGATACTTTATAGTACAAAACCACAGGGTGAAAATAGCAATATAAATGATTTTATATTATATATTATTTTTCCATAATGACAGGTGAGATACATTATTATATTAATAATTAAAATATATTTGAAGTATATTTAATATTTAATATAATTATAAGACATAATTATATAATTATTATATAATAACACTCAAAATATTATAATTATATCAATATAATAATAAAGCTCTGAAATATAAAATTTTAAAGGTATACTTTAAGTACACTAAGTATACTTGAAGTTGTTCCAAAAAAGTATGTGTAGTATACTTAAGTATACTATTAATTGTAATTTTATACTATTTAAATACTAAACACTAAGTACAAAATAAGTTCCTCCAAAATAGTACAGTTGAAGTACATCGATAAAAGTATACTAAAGTATGTTCAAATTTAGTATACTAAAGTATGCTTTTTTTTTACCAGGGTATGTATTGAACCAAAGAAAGCGTCACAATTTAGGTATTTAGTTTAAAAGACATGAATGCAGAGAACAAAACATTATTCTGTTATTATTTTTCAGTCACCAGGGAAAAATAATTTATGGAAATCATTTTTACTATTAATAACTTAATAATCATTGTGCTTTACCAATACTATCTTTTAAATCTTAACTTTAAATGTGCACTGTTGTTAGTACTCCTGCCTTGAATCAAGAGTATTCTGGTTTTTGGATTCTGATTGTGCGTGTGCTCCTTCATCTTCACGTTCCTTTCTTTCAGAGGGTTTGGAGGGGGCACTAATTTTTGTGTTCGCATCCACCTGAATATTATGTTGTTGCGACCCTACTGATACACTTAGTGGCAGTTGTTATTTTTGCTCTCATTTGTGCTTCTGTTTTGCTACCAAATCTGAAATGTTAAAACACTCTCATCAGAACATCTTCAACGTTTCACAGTCAACATAAAATAAAACCAACGTTTTGTTCCTGGACAGCTCAAATGTCTATAATAAAACATTGTTTTCATTATTTTTTTTTAATATGAGGAATTTACATTGCTTTCTTTTCTTCCTTATCTCATCTTGTTAGAAAGACACAAAGGGGCATGGAAACCTGCACCATTTACTTTCATAGCAACCAAAGGCGGATTTAAGAGGGTTAGCATTCTTCAGACTTGTTCTCTCGTCAGTGAGGAGCAGACATTTGACTTCAGCTGCATTTTGCCAGTAGCAAAAATAATGAAGCTGGTTGAAGTGGAATTGTGCTCCAACAGTGACAGCTGTCTGTGAGCAAGAGGTTGTCTTGGTGATGAAAATGTTAGTACTAAATGAGAGAGGAAGAGGCCAGGCCATCTATGGCAAGACAAGTTATGATTTTGCTGTGGTTCTTTCTTCTGTCATGAAGGTAGTAGTTGAAGCAATACTGGGCAATAGTCTTGAGTCTTGCTTTATGATTTTATTGCCAAAAGTCAGACTTTGATTAAATCTTTTTAAGATGCCTTGAGCAATAGCTCGCCAAGTTTTTTGAAGTTTTGTTAATGTTTTTCTTTAGGTATCAAGTTTTGGTCCAGAGATCCCACTTCATAATTTCAGAGTACAATTTTATGGTTGTTTTAGCTACTTAACATTGACTGCTCAGACATAAAAAGACTTCCAAACTCAATTGTGCTACTACACTTTACAGGATCTTTAGCCCCTTTCTCATGTGTGGACTTGTCAGGGATTTGCACAGAACAACCACAGAGATACTGAATGATTTAAAAAAGATTAATAATATATTACAAGGAGTATTTCAAAAACTTATAAATTGGGCCCAAACCAGAGGTCAAATCAGGTAGCAACACCAAGATTCAAGCCCTCTAACAGTAGCTCCAAAGGAAACTGGTAACTCAAAATAAAAAGAAATGAAGCTGCTGCATATTAACCAAAAACAGCAAACTGACAAATAGAGTTAACTGTGTGCACTGGAAATGGTTAACTAAAAAGTCAGTCAAATGAAAATAATTTTAATTGCAAATGAAAATCCAAACTGTGCATTCATTATTATGTAAACTAATTTAAAAAATGAAAAATAGAAAATAAAAAAGAGATGCCATTCATCATCATCTATGTCACAGACCTACATATAAAAACAGTGCTTTAAGTGAGCTTGTTTGCAGTGGTACAGAGTAGCACTGCGTCTAAATATTACCCCTCAGCATATAGGGGTCTTATTTCCAGCGTTCATCCATACTTTGACTTTTTCTGGTGTTGTAATGTGTTGTCAGTCTGCTTTCCCATCAAAATGCTCCCTTTTTTGTAGGTTGCAAAAAGGGGGGAGGGGGGAGATCATGCGTTCTCTCATTCTGTATCTGATGCCCTTTTCTCACACACATTAGGACTAAAGTCAGCAACAGAAAAACCGAAAGCTAAATAGAACTGCAAAAAGGAAAGAGTTCAAGAATGTTAGAAGAAGAGTTGTTCTGCAGAGTATTATTCAGCTGTACATCTCACACACCCCTATCCCTACACTTTTCCTAACTGCACATATGCAGCTTTATTTGAAGCAGATCAATCTTGTGTGAGAAATATCATTTGTTCCAAATTAAGAGAGAAAGAGTGAGATTGGTGCAATCCTCAGAATTATGTTTAGCATAATTATGTTTGATTGGGATGCTGCCAGTGATTATTAAAGTTATTTTCCTCCCCTCTGGTTTTGAAATAATTTTATGTTTGAATCTCTCCACATGTACATTGACTCTTATCTCTAATCAGTGATAGAATCATACAATTCTCAGCATGGACCTCATTTATGCTTGATTGTTTGCTTCTTATTTGTTGTTGTGCTATACCAGTAGAGAAGTATTGATTTATGCACGTGGATGATTTGAAACTTAACCTTTGATTTACATGTTTAATATTCCTAAAGCAAGTCCAAAAATGTAATCCTGATTTATATAATTTTTTTTCATGTGTTTGACTTCTGTTTGTGAACATTGTAGAAGATCAACATGAAATGTTATTCTACTACAATATTTCAGAGATTTTGAGGTATTTTGAGGCCTGTGAGAATTTCAAGTGTCTTGTGTGAAGAAGGATCTTAACAGGTGGGCCAAAGGTCACACAATGTGGGTAAAAACACAGAGAACAGAATGTGTTTCAGCAGGTGTCTAGCAGGACTGTATTTCCATAAACTGAGCAGTTTTTCTTTTACGAACCGGGAATGAGTTTCTCTTTAGTTCTTCATCTCATACTTGTGTGTAAGCAGGATGTGATGAATTGTGCAGTGTGTAAAAAGCTGTGCGCAACTCATTTTGTGGCTCTTCTCCTCTGTCTAGTTCAGTGACAGAGTCCTGGAATGCTGTTTGCCTTTGAATAAAGCCTTTAAAAGACAAGGATCAATCCTTCTCAATTCATTGAACAATTGTTCTAGCCTCTTATAAAGAATTTCTGCAACATTAGATAAGGCTCTATTGTGTTCAGGTCCTGTGTCAAATATACCATGTTTTGGTCAAATCCTAAAAGGTTATTTAGACTGGTTGCCAGTCAGATAGGGGCTAAGACTATCAGATAGATAGTCTTATTGCAGAAAAATGATGGGAGAGTTTTGTGTCTAGTCAGCTTCTTCTTAGAAAAGAAAATCAAAAGAATTCTTAAGTTCTTAAGGTTACAGAAAGGTGATAGCAATGAAGGAGCCAAGAGTTTGATGGCAGGAGACAAAGGAACAGGGACTTGAAAAACACCAGCAACAAAGAGCAGGAACCTAGAAAGGTGATGGAGAGTGTTAAGACAAAATATATTTAAAATAAGCTAGTTGTAAAAACTTAACCATATCTTCAATAATTAGGTAATCTTAATGGTGTTTCAAATAAGGAAATCCATTTCAAATGATATCCATGGTTCAATTAGCATAATCTTTTATTATAGGATATTTCTATCAAAAACATTAATTCAACTAGGTTGAATTAAAATAACTTAGCTTGTAGTTTTCTATAAGTTAGAACACAGCTAGTGTAGGTATTTGACCACTTGATAAAATTCTAGACAGGGTCATAAAAACATGTCTTTATTTTAACAAAAAATAACACTTCTTTGTTTTTTTTTAAATGAAACTCGGTAAGGACTCTCCCCTAAGTTCAGTACAGAGTCGAAGGAAAACAGCCCCACTATAAAACTAGCTAGCACAGAGTTTAGCCTCAGATGTCACCGGGTCTCCGGAGAAACATCCAGGGCGGTGAGAGGTTTCTTCGTATTGATTCGTTGTGTGTGTGATGTCTGTCGTGTGAGGTAAATATTGCTGGTTTCATTCAGTTCTGTCAGTTTCATTTGTTGTCTAATAAATGTCGTTATGCTTTGGATGTGGAAAGCCGAGTTGTCTTGTCTTGTGAGCTCAGGTGATACAATGACGACTTAAATGAATCCAAGCAGGAGAGGAAATAAAACAAGTCAAAAGGTTTAGTTTCTCCTCTTCTGATCAATTTTTAACATATGACATATGTATGACATATGATGATTATTGGTTAATGTCAAATATTTCCCAAGAAAGTGAGGCAAGTCATTTTTGTTACTATTTTCTCCAGGTGAAGGTGGGTGTGAGGGGAAAAGGGGAGAAGACATCAATACCCACTAGTAAGTTAACAAGTTACATTTCAGACAACTAATTGTTGTCAAAAGTAAAACTGGTGTTTAATCTATTTATTTATTAATAAACGTCTTAAGCTACAAGCCAGAGTATCTGGTTGGAAATAATTTTGAATGCTCATTAAGTGAAAAGATACACTCATGTGCCTAAAACTATACATTAAATGATGCAATTGGAATAACAGGCGGTATGAATTTCTACCAAACAAATATTTGATCAGAATAATTTTGTTGAGTTTTGGTCATTAAGCTACTTGTATTAAGGAATAATTGTATTGCACTTATAACAATCAGACATGTTAACTAGGCATTTGTCTGCCAGTCTACCATTCTGACAGTGTGCAGCAAGGGACACTTTTGGAATGGTATTTAAATAAATGCTGAATTAGGATCACAATACATTTTTTGTTTATTTGTTTTTGTCCCTTTTTTTTGAAGTGACCACAATGGATTGAATCATCACTTACTATGAGAATGTCCAGGAGTGATTCACCAAGTTTGAATTCATGAAAAGGTTTTCACCATGATTACAATTGACCACAACTATTGAAAGAACAGCTATAATTTCTGAGCATTTCTGGACACCTTCAAAGAGCTGCTTCCAGGAAATGAAGACAAGAAGAAGATCTCCCTGTTTTCAGAGCATTACAGGAAGGCTATAATGAAGGAGACGGCTGACACAATCAAAGCAAAAAATGTTACTGTTGAAATAACCTATTTTCTTAAGTTACAGAATAAGCAATTCAGTTTTAGTTTTTCCATCAGTATTTCAGAATTACAATATTCTGACCAGAAGTTAAACCCTCTGTTAGAAGAACAAGTAATTCTTTGTTTTATTCCAATGAACAAATGGCTTGTTCTACAGCTATGATGGCAGTTATGAGTAGTCCAGTGTGTTAACATTACTTAACATTAATGACTATGTTAATATAGCATTTTAACATTTGACAGTTAATGACATCTTTATTACTGTTGCTACTTGCTTCACTTTACTTGAGGTAAGAGATAATATAAATGACACTGTAATAACACGTAATAACACCATCGTAACTGGTGCTACTTGTTCCACTTGAAATAAGAGGAATTATTAATGACTGTTATTAAATCATTTGACAGTGTAATAAAGCTCAATGAAATCTTTATTGTTGATGCTGCTTGTTCCGCTTTATTTCAGGTAGGGGGAAATATTAATTATTGTTTGGTTAAATCTTTTGACGGTGTAATAACTTAATGGCATTATTGTGACTCCTATTATGACATATTTATGACATATGAGTCTTGATTAATGTCAAGTTGTCATAACAGACCTTTTGAATAATGTCAATTTTGTATTAAAAGGGTCATGATGTACCGAATGACACTTTATGGCAACAGTAATAAAAATTCAAGAAGATTTACACACGTTCATGACAGGTGTTATGTCATGTTTATGACAGTGTCATGTCAGTTTTTTTCACACCCTGTCAAATAAAGTGTTTCCATGTCCAGTACCAATGCTGTGTACAAACATAACAAATGCAGGAAAATGACCCAATTTCAACTACTTGCGTAGAGAACCCTAGAAGAAATTATAAATCAATTTAGCTTAAGTTTCTGCTGTCTGGGTGTCTGGGTGACAAATCACTACTGCAGAATTACAGGCCGATCTCCAACCTCCCATTCATCAGCAAAATTATTGAAAAAGCTGATTCAAAAGTTAAACAGCTTCCTAATTGTAACCAACAGCTTTGATGTCTTTCAGTCAGGTTTTTGTGTCCACCACAGCATGGACACTGCCCTTGTAAAATTGTTAAATGATATCCATATAAACATGGACTGTGTAAGAACCACAGTGCTGGTTCCGTTGGACCTCAGTGCAGCTTTTGACACTGTTGATCATGACATTTTATTGAATCGACTGGAGAGTTGGGTCGGACTCTCTTACCCAGAACTCAACTGGTTTGAATCTTACATAGTGGACAGAAGTCATATATAGGGTACTCCAAGGCTCTATCCTAGGACCTCTCTTATTTAAAGAGCACGTTATAACAGGAAATAAGATTAGCTACCATAACTGCACGGATGACACAGCTCTACATTACAATGCCACCATATGACTCTGAACCCATCCAAGCACTGAACAGATGCTTAGAACAGATAAATGTGTTGATATGCCAAAACTTTCTTCAGTTGAATAGAAACAAAAATGAAGTTATTATTTTTGGACCGAAAGACAAGCGAACTAGAGTTAATGCCCAGCTTCAGTTATTACAACTAAAAACCAGTGATCAGGCCTGAAATCTGGGAGTAGTGATGAACTCTGACCTGAACCTTTAGAGCCACAGAACCTTCATAATTGTCGATGTCTGTCTTTTGTCACCTAAAGAACATTACTAGGATTAAAGGACTAATGTCTCAGTGAATTCTAGAGAAAGTCATCCTTGTGTTTATCTTTGGCATTCATTACCGCAACAGTGTCTTCACAGGTCTGCCTAATAAATCAAACAGCTGCAGCTGATACAGAACGCTGCTGCTTGTGTTCTCACTAAAACTAGGAAGATGGATTATCCCATTTCTAAGGTTCTTCCACTGGCTCCCTGTAGTTTACAGAATAAACTTTAAAATACTGTTGTTAGTTTATAAATCACCAAATGGCTTAGTACCACAACACATTAAAGATCTGCTGCTTTTGCCTCAACCTTCCAGATCCCTCAGGTCTTCTGGTTCTGCTCTGCTCTGTGACCCTAGAACAGAACCAAACATGTAAAAGCTGCTCCTGCAGCTTTGATGCAGCAAATTGGACAATTGGAAGTTTGTCCAATTTTCTGGAAAAATGTCCATAAAATTGTGAGACAGCCGAAATATTGAGTTCCTTTAAATCTAGACTAAAAACCCACCTGTTTAGAGTTGCTTTTGAAAAGTAATAACTAAACATTAATCAATAATCTGATGTTTAATGATGCCAAAATGTAATGTTGGTGACTGTGTGCTCTATGACTTTTTATTTTGGTGTTTTTATGATGTAAAACACTGATATGGCTTGTTGCTGAAAGGTGCTATACAAATAAAATTTAATTAATTAATTGGTTGAGGAACAGGACACTGTAAAAAAGAAAATGTAGATTTTACGGTAAAACACCGGCAGCTGGGGTTGCCAAAATTCCACCGTAAAACAAGAAACAGAATTTATAGTTGCATTTTGGCAACCCCAGCTGCCGGCGTTTTACCGTCAAACAAACAAACAAAAAAGATTTGACCTGTATGTCATAATGGAGTCTAATTTGTTAACCCACATCCAGAACACCAGGTGGAGAACAGAAATCAGTTAAATAAGTTTATTGTAAAAACAAAATAATGATCAACAATCAAGTTCTGGGGAAAGTCTGCAATCTGGATCACCGGAGCACTAGAATGGAAAAGAGAGATGGTGAGTTCAGGGATTGTGGAAAACGGCAGTGTCAGACTAAACAGACTGGTCTTAATTGGGTGGATGTAGGTCTTGTCCAGGGGGAAGAATCACTGTGGTAACTGGGGTTTGATACAGGTGGAAAGTTGCTCCTTCACCGTGGAAGAGGCTGCGGTGGAGGGCGGACAGGTAAGCTTTGGATCACAAAAGGCGAGGAGCGAGTAAGACTGACGACAGGGTATCCAAGGAGGTTTGGTTTACTGTGGAGGTGTCAGTGGAACTCTGGCAACAGTGGGTAATTTCCATGGTGTCACGTGGAGAGGAATGCTCAGAGGAAGCCAGGAGCTCAGGCAACCAGTGGGTAACATCCACAGCATCACAAGGAATAACCTGAGGAAGAAGCACAAGGAGATATCACTTGAGGTCCACAATAGGAGATCACAGTGAGAAGCATGGAGGGCTGAAGCACTAAATACTGGCTAACACTCTGGAGCTGAAGTGTTGGTAGCTCTGTCCTCATATAGTCCTCCAGATGATCTGATTAACTGCAGGTGTGCAGGAATCCAGGAATTAAGGGCAATGCCCTCAGGAGGGAACAGCCTCTTGGCACTCTGGTGGTAAAAGAGGGGGAAAGCAGCAAAAAGGAACCATTCCAACAACCCGGGTTCCCAAGAACGTGAATTATTTTTAAGGTGGTATTTCGTCAATCCCCGCTGCCAGAGTTTTACCGTAAAATCTACGTGTTTTTACATAACCCCACAATTATGGCAACATTGTGGGGTTGCCATAATTCCACTGTAAAAATACAGTAAAATACTGGCTGTCAGTATTTTAGTTCTGTCGACCAAAACCTCCAGTATTTTACTATATTTTCTAAAATATGGTAGGATAGCAGCAGCTGTGATTTTCTCTTAGTAAAATTGGCCATATTCTTTTGGTAAATTATAGATGCTGACGGAAGAGAAAAATTAGGTGGCATCGCTCTTTACCCAACTTCACCTTCGTCCAAGCAGTAGGACCTACCACACAGTTCTCTAAATGTATGACAAACCTATGGTCAATTTCTCTCTCATAATGATGGTGGCGTCAGCTGTAGGAATTTGCCCTATAATTCTTAGATTGCCAGTTCGATACCAGGTCTTCCTTTGAGTTTGATATATCAAAGTCTTTATAGATTTAATTATTAATATCTATGTAAATTACGTTTGCAGTCTGGTTTCTGGTTTTACATCATATATATAAACATCAGCATGTGGTGCTGTGGTGGTGCAGGGGTGAAGCACAACACATGTATAGAGGTCTTAGTCCTCATGGTGGTGGTTGCAGGTTCAATTCCCAGCCTGACTGCACATCTTCCCCCTCCCTCTTTCCTGTCAAACTACCTCCAAATAAAGGGCACTAGAACCAACAAAACCTTTTTAAAAAAACATCAGCAAAATTTTGAATTTTGGCTGATTAATATATGTTTATGGAGTGATTGTAATTCCATGTATTTTCTACAGTAATTAAGTGCTTTTAAGTCCTGAAACCCTCCAACAACAACAAAGGATTTAAGCTGGATGTGTCAAATTTCACAATAACTTTGAAGGTAAGTTAATAAATCGTTCGTATTCACCATAATGCCTCGTGTCTGACGTAGCTAACAGGGACAAGCTTACAAAGATGTTACGTAAATGTTAAGTGTTTTGATTATCTGTGCAGTGTGCAATTTACATATCTATGCTGTATAGGTAGACATAGACATAGACAGTCTATAGGTAGATTTTTGCATATCTGGTGCTCCGGTTTCCAGATCATAGTTTAACCAAGTACTGTAAATAAAAAGTTAGTCCACATTGTGATGATCCGGCAGACAGTGGACTGATGGACGCCATCAGCTGGTCCAGATGCTTGGATCCAATGGAAAAATAATCAGCACAGAGATCATGGCTCAGAAACACATCATGAGGTGTTGATGCAAACCTGAAAAATTAAAAACAAAAAAAACTCATAAGCGTCCATATTTAGGTGTACAACGTCATCAAAAATAATAAATCCTTAGATCTTTTTGAGAGTTTTGCTTGAAAATAAATTGACATCCGAGGGACTGACAGATACACTTCTAGGTTGGCACCCAATGTAGAAGTGTATCCACATTGGCACACAAGTTTGACTCCAAATGAAGTCATCATGACAGCTGTCCCTTCTAACACACAGAGATGTGAATGGTAATTGTTTTCTGTTCATCCTTAACATTACATTGATTAGATTTTCAATTTTTTTAAATTATTTTCATTAGCTTGACTCTTTAGTTAACTATTTGCAGTGCACACATTTAGTTATCTTTATCTGTCAGTTCTATATATTTTTGTTAATTGCAACAATTTATTTCTTCTATGTTTTGAGTTACCAGTTTCCTTTGGACCTGTTACTGGAGTACAACACAGAAAAGCTGCAGCTGATTGCTGTCCTTATATGGCTGGCAAACCTCCTCAGCACGTCATTCCATTTGTTTGCCAGAGAAAGGAAAATTTGGTTTTCTTTAGTTTTATTTGACTATTTCTTTTTGGCAGTTAGTTCAGTTCTAATATTGTTTTAATTAAAGATTTAGTATTGTATCAACCAGAATTTGTTTAAGTTCTTGTATGGTGAATTACCCCCCTTGTGAGTCAGCACTGGTCTGACCAGCCACTATTTAAGTTCCCCTCAAGTCTTGTTTGTTAGGTCAATTTTGTGCTTGAGTTCTTTGTGTTACTACCAGAGTTGTAGTTATGTTAATCTCAGTTTTGAGCCCAACACGGTTGTCTTTACTCTTTTTTTTTAACCAATGTCACTAATGAGTTGGCATTACCGACAGCAGCTGGTAAACTGCAAGCTGGATTTTGCAGACTGTTGCTCAGAGGTCTTAGATATTGCAGTAAACCCCGGATAACAACAATACGGATGACAAAATCAAAAGACTCCATGGATCTGCTCAGTGACATTGCAGTGCTGCAACTTTTGGGGTCGGTCCCCTTCAGTTTTCACTTGATCCATGCTCAAATAGATGTACTTGTAGTTTTTTTTATAACAGTGTAAATGTATACATCATTCTGAAACCAGTGTGTGTCTGAAAACTGTTGCAAATGCTGATATCCAGAAAAAGGCACATTCCTTTGGTGAGGCTGTGATGAAAGACTCAATGTCTTGGACAGTCCAAAGTACATTTCGAACAAATGGGATACCCGTTGAATGGACGATTGCCAGGTTAAATGCATGGTTTCTGCAGTGGAGGTGGCAGATGGATACAGCTATATAATTTGAGCTTGAACACTGCATACATTGGCACTCACATTCCCAGCGCCATAATATCCTTGTCCTAAAATATTGTCTGCCTGCAGCTTACAGTCATCTAGCTTGTTTAATATGGTCTTCGTTAAGATCTCATCTGTCTTAATAGCAGTCGAAACAGAGCACAAAATATTACAAAATGTTACAAATGTTAAGGTTCCCTGCATCACAATCCACATAGATCAAAAGTGAAATCTGTTCTAAATTACTAATGTCAGCTGTTTCATCTGACAGGACAGATAGCCATTTGGCTCTTTTTCACTTTTCAGGAATTGCATTCCCAATCTGTTTCCCATCATAAATCTGTTATTTTGTTTTGTACACAATGTCCACAGTAAGTAAGTTGCATTTGAAGGCGCCACTGCAGACATTGTTTTAGATTTTCTTCTCTTTGTGCATGATGCTTAAGAAATGCGCTGAAATTTCTTCGTGCATTAGTTTGACCTCTAGAGGTACGTTTTGCCTTCCAAAAGTGGAAAAAAGATCAGTAACAGCTTTGAGGCTGTACTTGTTTCGTTTCAACATGTCTTCATAGGCGCAATATAATACTCCACAATTGTGTTGTCTTTTTCCTGAGCAGACATGCAAAATCTGGGGGGTTTGAATTGGTTTTAATTTATTACATTCTATGGCCTCATATTGTAGCTTAATGTGGCAAATGTTTTGAGTGTTAAATCATTGTGGATTTAGTAGCTTTTGTTAAGAAAATATATTTAAAATAAGTTAGTTGACTTCAATAATTAGGTAAAATGAAAGCCCACCAAGGACACTCCCCTGGGTTCTGTACTGCGTCGAAGGGAAAACACGCCCACCCGCTTGAAGATATATATAAATATATAAACATTACCATAGCGACCAGAGTCAGAGCGTTTGGGCAGTGGTCGAGAGGAGATGAGTAGAGCTTGTGAGTCTTAAGTCTGGTTTAGACTGAAAGATTTAAGAATTGTCGGCCGATTCTCCAAACCTCTGTGACCACAGAGCTGATAAA
>CAEGAF010023467.1:0-32780 GCA_903067075.1 Micropoecilia bifurca
CTGGGTGGGTGGGTGCGTGGGGGAGTGTCTGTGTGTGTGTGTGTGTAAACATTCGCCTTCTTCAAAATTGTGCGCATATTTAAAGATTTGTGTCGAAGCAGAAGCTCTTATTGTGAAGGTTTCTGTTCCGGAAGTAATCAGTGTAACCAACAGAGCGCAGCTGTTTTGGTGTTAGAGTTGCAGGAGGCAGCTTCCGTCGCCTGCTTCTCTCATAACTCCAGTTTATATCTGATTCCAGACGCATTAGTTGCTCTTTACCGGCGGCCAGGCGCTGTTCGCTGCGGTTTGTTCCCGGTGTTCGGCGCTGTTCCTCGGCTATTTCCCCCCAGCAGCAGGGATGGTACTGTCAACATCCCAACAAGTCGCCCTGGCGTTCACGGCGGTGCTGTTCACGTTCGTCGTCCTGCCGAGGTTGTTCGGTGTCGGTGGAGGGTCAGCGGCGAAGGAAACCAAATCTGACCATCGCTACAGCAGAAAAGGTGACGAGTTCCTGTTCTGGCTTGTGTGTGTTTCCCACCAGGCCGCTGGTTTCCTGTGTGTGTGTGTGTGTGTGTGTGTGCGCGCGCGCGGGTGTGTTCTTGTACGTGACCTGTGTGTGGTTGTCCTCAGAAACGTTCAGGCTTTTATAGAAAATATTGTGCCAAAATACGGTTATTTAAAAAAAAAAAAAAAAAGAAAGGAAATGTAATAAAAAGTGCAACATTATGATAATTTCATAGGAAATTAGATTTTAAATCTAGTTGAACTTGTAGTTCGACTTGCTGAACTTTATATCCGGGTGGCTGCTGTCCATGGTTCTGATAACCTTATTGGTTTTAAACGATTAAATATCCAAAGAGGATGCAGTAAAACAGTTATTAAATTTAAGGAAAAACATGTTCAGTTAGCTATCAAGATTTTTTCTGTTTTTATTTTCATTTTACTTAAAACTTTTAAAAATAGTCTAGTGTAGATGTGAATCAAGATTTGATCATTTTAGACGAATATTAGCATCAAACCAATTTATGACCCACACAAAAAGTAAAGCAATTATGCTACTTGGGAAATAAAACTAAAGTTGGATTTGATATCGGTTTCATTTTAGAATTTTATGTTATTCGGAGGGGGAAGGGTTATATTAGTGTGAAATGTAAAAAAACCCAAAAAACTTTCTAATTCAATTAGGATTTTACTTATGGGTTTCAGTATAAAAAAGACTAAATACGAATGTGTGAACCTTTTCCTTCTTTTCATAAATATACGCAACTTTGTGTTGCTCCATCACAAAATCCCACCAAATTGTAACAGAATGATAAAATGGCATCTAATATTGTGTAATATTTAGTGTGAAGCTCCTCCATTTTGCCACTTGTGGGGCAACTACTCAGGAGAAGAAAACCATGAATAATTCAATAAATGTGACATTAGCGGCAAGAATTTGTTGCACATTGTCATGAGAATGACTCCTTTGCGCACTTTAACCCTCTTTACACAGATCCATTGTGGTTTGTTTACAGCTTCTAGAGGTTTTATGGAGCATGTTTGGTTTTCTATCTGCAGCTCACAGTGCTGTAATGGCTGCAGTGTAAAGTAAAAGTAGATTCATGACCCCAACCCATTAAACTGAGTGGATTAGTGCAATCTCACAAAGTCTTTTATTTCTTTTTCCGTTTAAGATCCCAGACGGTCACCATCTTGTTCTCAGCTGAGGAATAACATAAATAGAATTAAAATTTGATCAATTGTGTTTACTTTATTTATTTATTTTTGGACTCCTGAAGGAGAAAACAGACTTCCAAGATGGTAGACAGAGATGGTTGATTTTCTCTCGAACATGTAACTTAGGAATTAAAGGTATTCATCAACGCAACCGACGTTTGCTGGTACTTTTAGAAACCAAAAATGTTCCAAACTCTTCGTTTTGATTCATCTAATGGATCTGCAGAATGATTTACCAGTACAACCCTAATTCCTCTTTATTGGGGTTTTTGGAGTCAATTCAAGACTCTCATCCCCTTCCTTTCCCCGTTTCCATGACGCTGCAGGTCCAGGCCCCGGAGCATCCAGGGGCCAGTCCATCAACGTCAGCCCCCCCGGCTCCCACCAGAGCGCCGACAACATCCAGCAGATGAAGAAGCGCCTGGAGCAGGAGATGAAGAGCGACAAGTACAAGTCCAACAACAACAAAGGCTACGTGTTCACCCTGATGCCCCTCTACGCCATCGGAGTGGGCGTGTTTGCGGCATACAAGTTTCTGAAGGTAGCCACCTCACGTCGCTCTTTACCCCTCTGAAAGGTAATTACTGAAATGGAAATGTTTTATTTGCCTCTCTGCCGCAGATCAAGTCTTCAGATAACAAAACACAAAAGGATAAGTTTGCTAAGGGGGCCAAAAAGTCAGCGGAGGCAGGTGTGTTTTCCTCTTTGCCTTTGTTCGGGCTGCGGCCGCACGCATTTGGTTACGGACTTGTATTCCTGTCTTGTTTGTTTTTTGACACAGAGAACCAGTTAAATGAACTGGAACAAAGGCTGGCGCAGACGGAGAGGATGCTCAACTCCATCCTCACCCAGCTGGACCCGCTCACTAACTGGTCAGGTTTCCTCACACAGAAGTGTCCACTATTTAAATAGCAATAAAGCAGTTGTATTAATGTTAATTACTCTCCTCTGTTCTATGGTAGAGTTGGGTCAGAGCTGTCCAAACTGCTGTGCTTGGATTTTGTCTGACCAAAGTTTAATAATAAGCAAATTTGTCACTTCAATTTCTATTACTGTAAATGGAAAATGTTTGGTTACAAGTTGATTTATTTTTGCTCTACTAGCCATGTTTTTTCTTTCTTTAAAAATATGACAGCTAATTTTTTTTCCCCCCAAAATGCAGATATTTATTACATTTGCTTCAATGCAGCCAGAGTTTATAAAGGTTTTCACTAGGTGCATTTCCATTACATTTTTGGAAATACGGTAATTTCAATGTAGTTGAAAAACCACCTCATCTTAGTGCAGAAACTTTTTTATCAAAAAACATCTTTTTTATTGATGTTTCCATTAAAGGAAATAATTTTCCTAATTCCAATTTGCTCAATTATATGGTTAATAGAAACGCAGGTGCTGTTGTTGCTTGAAATTGACTAAAAACACTTTCTACACCTGCAAAACATTAGAAAACTGCAATCAGAAAAAGACGATCCTGATGTACAACAGTTTTTCTTCAATAATAAGAATGGTTTGTCATAAAAATATTTGATGATTAAGGTACAATCAGGCCAAAATCCTGATGTCAGACCAATCAATCAGAGCACATTAACAATAGTTTCCTGTTGCACTTTCACTTCTACACACTTGAGTAGATTGTATAACCTCAGATTTCACCATTTCTGTCCCGTTTTCCTCCGTAGTGTGAAATCTGTTGCCCAGGAGCAGAAGAATGAGATCATGTCTCAGCTGCAGACCATCCGCTACCTGATGAAGAAGAGAGGAATGGACTGTCCGCCGCTGAGCGCCAACGGTGGGCTGGCAGAACGGGCTCAGGGGTTCTGTGGGGTCTCCACACAAAGAATCACTCACACAAATCTGTGTGTTTTAAAGTCTGAGCAATGGATAGTAAAATATTTTTTTTATTCTGCTTTAACATACCCAATCAAATGACTGGCTCCCCACCAGGCCTCTATATAACTCAATAGTGAACTGAAGAGGGAATTTGGTCATTAAATTTTATTTATTGAAGTAGAGATGCATGTAAAAGCTGAAAGTCAGTGGATGTTGAAGACTGCCAGTGTAAAATCCATAGAAATAAGTAGATGTGCTGTAATTAAATGTGACAAAATACTTCTAGAAAGCCGAACTGTAACAAAGGTATGAAGACTTCCAACAAGTCTTCACACTGGTTTCCTCACTGTTCCATTTCTTGACCATCGTTTTTGAATTCCCAGCCCCAGCAGCCCTTCGCTTTGAATCTTCCTCGGAGTCTGTTTTGCATGAGAGGCAACTTTTCTGACTGTGGCGGTCGGGGAGATTTGCAAGACTCCATAGAGCCCAGACGTCTGTGTCACACCTGCTTTACATGGAGGCCTTGTGGTCGCGGGGCGCTAAAATCCCGCTCTGTGTTTCAGACGTTTCCCGCGGCCGGAACCTGGACGAGCTGATTGAATCGATCGGCGCCAGCCAGACCCCCACGGCGCCGGACCTGCAGCCCTCCCCTGACTCCCTGGAGACTCCAAAGGAAGCTGCTGACGGCAGGGATGAGGCGGCGGCTCAGGGCGAGGAGACGATGGAGCTCCGACCGGAAGAGTCTGCTGAAGAAGAGGAGGAGGAGGAGGAAGAAGAAGAAGCAGCAGAGGCGGATGATAAAGGGGAAGATGAGGTGGAGGATTCAGAGAGTTCTAAATTATGCGAGACAAACATTGAGCAGGTGTCTTCAGAGCAGCCTGGAACCGGCCTCAGGAGGCGCAACAGGCCCGAATGAACTCTCCATCAGGGGGCAGCGATGTGACAGTTTACTAGGAATATTTATTATCTGAAAGGCTTCCACGGCTCATGCAGTCATGACATAAAACCTAAACCTGAAACGGATCTGTTTGCATGTTCCGGTCGCAAAGGACGGCAAAGAGCTGCTGCTGAACGGACGCTAAGCTTCGCTAGGCTAGCTGGAGATACAATGCGTTTCTAAATCTCGATGTTCTCCAGGCGAATAACTAAAAATTTGAATGTAATCAAAAAGATAAATTGGTAAAACAAAACAAAAAAAAGATTCATTTACACGCAAGATACATTTAAAAGGTTTATTTTTGTTTGTTTTGGGGATTGTGGCTTCTAGCTAATGAAAACCTGAAATACAGCTAATTAGCAGATTAAATTTTTTTCTTACAGCCAGCTGAAAACACACAAATAAGAAAAACCTGGTAAAAGTGCACACAGGGTCAGTGGCAGCCCCGCCTGACCGCGCATGGTAAAGAGCTAGTGGGGTCCCAATGTTATCTTAAGACTGCAGGAGGGTTCAAAGGTCACATGCCTCTTTGTTTTTTCCTGCAGTTTTTCATTCCACTCAACCTTCCAATAATTCATTTTGTACAGCCTGTAAGATATTTGCCAGCATTTGTTGTTTAATGCAGAATTAAGTGGAGTTTCCTTTAGAGAGGATAAACTCTGAGAAAACCTTGAATTATGAGTCACAGCAGTTTATTTCCTTTTGGGATCATTGTGGTGGTCCAGCTAAGACGTTTCCATGACAACACAGCAGCATAACCTTTTTCAAATGTTGCATTGATTTTATTTAATTAGAGCAGGTGGAATGACGACAAAGTTGGCAGCAGCTGGACGCCATAATCGGCAAAATGAATCATCATGCACTTTTTAAAGATATTCCGACCTGAGATGCACCTGGTACTATAATAAGACCAGCAATGCAGACTATATTCCACAGACATCACCATTTATCTAGGGATATTAACACCTGTGTGTTCTTGAGAACCATTTTCTCCATGAAACAGAAAAGGTGTTGAGGGGTTTTAAAGGTTTATAGAGCAGCGTTTGTTTGTCCGTGTGAAGACATGCAGACAGAGCCGCTTGAACTTCTCACTTTTTTCACCTCTTGTCGTCCGTTTTCTTTTCGCAGCCGTCTGAATGTTGAAGTCAAACTGTTATGCAGAAGCTTAGTGTTTCCTTGTCGGCTCCAGCAGCAGCAGCCTAACCCTGCAGACACCCAAGATGTACAGAAGTACGAGTAATGCAGCCCCTCCCCAGCCTGTTGCTGTCCGCCATCTGAAAGAAGGATCCTACACCTTTCGATTAATTTGTTTTCTCTTTTAGCTCATTTTAGATGCTTTATTTTTTTCTCCTGAAGAGACTGATGCTGCTGGATGTTATTTAGATTGCAATCCTATAAAGAAGTGAAGTTTAGCTTGTTGGACGTCCAGCGTTACTGCATTGGGTTTCCTTTAGTTTCTATGTTCACAGTGTAACTGCATGAACCGACAATCATTTAATCTGTTACAGACACAAAGTGTCACATCTTCTTTAAACTCCTTTTACAACAGTTACCACTCTGCCTTAGCATCCCATTATAATTATTGTTGTTATGAGAAAGAAATACACTAATATACAGTATAACACCATATTAGGGCCACTGTAGTGGGAGAGTAAGACAACAGGGTAAATTTTGAGTTTGAAAAGTCCAAAGTTAGAAATTTTCTTGCAAAAAATGTGGATATTTTTAGAGATTAATCCCAAAACTTCAACTCTTCAAACTTGGGAATATTCACATTTTGATACAGAAATTTTTCAAAAGTCACATTTTTAATTGTTGAAACTCATTCACACATTTTTATCCTTTCAAACTCAGAATTTTCATTTTTTTAATAGAAAATTTGAAACTAATTTTTAAATGTTAAAAATATTTGACTTTTGAAGCTCAGAAATTTCCTAGTTTTCCCTGGAAAATGTCTAAGATTAATCTCAAAATGTCGAGATGTTTTTGGCAAACATTTCTATCTACAGTGGCCCTAATATGCTACACTACACATATTTGTTTAATTTTTTTTGTTTTAAAGTTAGTGACTCTACTTATTGATGTCAGCTGCCTGGATTAGCCTTGTTGCTGAATCAGATGTCAAAATCTGTTAGATTGTGTTGAATTGAACATGTATTAACAGGTTTCATTTTTTATTTATTTGTTTATTATAATTGAATATTAAAACCAAAGCATTTTATTCCTGAGCTGTCCAGTCCTGGGCCGGGTTTCAGAAAGATGATCTTTTACAGCTCACAGAAGTTTGCCTTATTTTGTCACTGTTTTCATCCCTTATTTCCCATGTGTGCATTGTTAAAGCCTGTGACGATTTTTCCATGTTGGGGCTGAGAGGACAAACTCAGCTTGCCTTGGGATTGGTAGGAAATAAAATTGTAAAACAAAACTTGATCTCTATCATATTAAGAGGTTGAAATATGTCGGGGATGTCATTTAAAATGAACTGTTTGAGTTGGCTGGGAGCCAGGAGGAAGGATCTATGATGGTTCCCCTTTGCACACATAAGATGCAACAGTCCGTCACTGAAGGAGCTCTTCAGTTCAATAGCTTCATGTATGACTGGTCTCTAAAAACTGGAACACCTGCCTAAATATCACCATGAAGAATATGCCAATGATTAAGTTATCCACCAGGTGGCAGTCTCACACCATCTCCCAGTCCTCACCCTCTGTCACAACAGCTAAAGAGACAGGATACAAGAAACCAAAGATGATTCAGATAATTGCAGTTCAGCAAAACCCTGTTAATCAGCCATCAATTGAAATCATGTGTGCTGAAGCAGGGGAACATCTAAAACATGCAGGTCAGTGAGCCTTGAGGACCAGAGTTGGGAAACACTGGGTTACTCCACTAAAATTAAATGAAGTTGAGATGCATTCATGATGGCAACCTGCAGAGGGCACCAGAGCAACAGGCCCAAAGCTGGAGCCACAAGGTTAAATTAGAAACATTTTCTGCTGGGAAGCTTTGGCCTACTTCTGTGAGCAACATCATATTAATACATAGTTTTTTTTTTATTTACATTGTGAGGAAAATGGGTCAAAGAGAGAAGTATTAAGCAAGATGGGGCAATCAGGAAGTAAAGCTTCTCTCTATGTTCAGAAGAACAAGGTATTTGGAGGAACTTCTCTAAAGCGTCTTTGCAAATTAAACCACCTCTTCCAATCATAGCTCATAATTAGACCATGCTGAGTTTGTTATTGTCTTCCTTTCATGTAGCATCAGAAAAAAGATAGGGGATTTAGCGCAAATTTAGCTTGGCTCTCTCAATTATAAAAGCAACATTTAATCAGCTTACTCTCGTTCCATTGGGATTTCCGCCCGATTCCGTCCAACGGCTCGCGATGAGCACGAGACGGAATATTTTATGAGCCGCGCAGCTATTACGACTGGAGACTGAAGGTATTTAAAACGAGACGTCCGCAGACTGCAGATGACCTTGTTCCCAGAGCTGCTCCCTTCAGGGTCATGTAGGACTTCTAAAAGTACCAAAGTGATCCCGGGAGTGTTGTGGCAGTTATAGTGCAAAAGTGGTTTTTATTGGCACCGTTTACATTCCCATGGACGACTATAACTCCTTCTATGCCAGGCTTTTCCCATACGCTTAACGTCTTTGTGCAATAATGTGCAAAAGGCTTAAAGCATCCCCAGGTTTTTGTGTTTTACTGTAAGGAACAGATTCTTACCATCAACCCAGTTGTGCCAAAGAATCAGGACACAATATGAATCGTCATACTTCCAACCAGCTATTGACTTGATCATTTAACTTCCTTAGGGACAAGACAAGAAGAGACCATGTGTGCTTTGATTTGAAGTTTTCCTTTCATTTTCTCAGCTCTTTCAACATGAGATGTTGGACACCTCAATATGATTTTGGTGGGAATTGCACAAAGACAATAGAATTGACATTTTGTTTATCAGGAAGAAGACCATTGTCTTCTGAGACTTGCCATTATGCGACTGTCACTGAAACAGTTGAGAACTCATCCAAACAAACTTGTAGTTATATGAAGAGACGGTTGTCATACCTGGATGTGTCTCGTCTTGATTTGTTTGTTCGGAGACTGCTGGGTTCCTTTCATTCCCCCTCAAAGGTAGGCAAAAATAGCATCTCTTACTCAAAGGGAAAAGGTAAGCCGTTTTCTTGTCTTTATTTGAAGAGACAACTGAAATCGCAGAGGTTTTATTTTAGGTTTTAAACAAAGTAGTGTCTTTTCATGTCCTGGTTGTCTTCAGAGTCAGCGGGTTTGTGGAAAGCAAGCAGAAAGTGTGCGCAGAACAGAACTGAAGGTTCTGACAGAGAACTTGGCCAATATCTTTTTTTTAAATGTAATACAATGTGATTCAGTCATGTTCTTGCTGTTTCTGGACCAGTGCTCTCGTTTCGTTGCTCAGTCTTTCTCTATATTGACTTTCAAAATCATTCATTTCGAAATAGACATGTTTTGCACCATCCTTCTTTGCATGAGAGGTCAGATATAAGACAGAGGATCTGTGAATGCAAGTTTGCAAGATTTAGTACAGATTCTCCATTTGATTTAGATCTAGACTTTGGCTAGACCATTCTAACGCATCAATTTCCATCTAACCCTTTCCTTTGTGGCTCTAATTGTCTTCTGAAATTCCAAACAGTTGTTTTTTTCTAAGGTAAACGTTCTATTTCATGCTAAAGAAAATCATCTCACACCATGACGTTGCCACCACCCTGTAACACAACAAGGGATGTGTATTTAGTCAGCTTACAAATTAGATACTGATGGCTTTACTGTGTTTTATTTAGAGGTATCCAATTAAGAGTCCAAAAACATAGGAACTCCATGTTTTATATGCTCTGTTTTTTGTTTTTTTTTTGCTTATTGAGACCAGAACAGAGCATTTTTGTATGCTCTGTTCTGGTCTCAATAAGCTGTGAGCATAATTTATCCTTTTTAGTACATATTTTTTTTTAAAAAAACATAATGAAACTAGATTTTTCTCTCCCAGAATCTGTTGCACATGACCAGTTAAAGTAATCCCCCATTTCTGGAAAATGTCCCTATGGAAACAAACTAAGGCTGTGCTTTTGGCCTCCATCTCCCCCTGGGACTGATTCTGTCAGGCGAAATGGACCGGGCAAGGTCTTTCCATCAGACATTTTCTTTCCTTCTCCTTTTTTGTGCCCTCCAGTTCCTGATAAAGATCAGCAATCTGGCTGCTCTATTTTTAGTCGTGATATTACGGGGAGGGAGAAGGAACCCGGGATGCTGCTTGCTGCCTGCATCACTCAGAACACTGAGGGGCTGTTTATAGGCAACGACTGTCCTGGACCACTGTTGTCCCCCGTGCTCCAAGATAAATGGCCTTATTAGCGAAACATTAAAAGGGACTCTTCATCACACATGGAGTTTTTCACCAGCTCAACCTCACTTTGAAGCAAAATTGAGATCAGTGTAGAAAGTCATCACCCCTGTATCTGTTGTGAGCTGACAGCTCCTCTGTTAGTCATTTGGGTATCGATTGAGTGCCTTAGTGTTGGAGTTCTTCCTTCTTGGGAAGCGGGAAGATTCTGATGAGGGCTTGTTTTGGATCAGAGGCACAAATAACTTCAGGCTGTATGAACTTCTCAATTTTCAGGGTGTCTCTTAAGGGAATTCGTCCAAGTCTCCAGGGGACTTCAGCGCCAATGTGGCTTGAGAGAGCTATCTAGAAGGCTGAGATTGGGGAACCAACTTTTCTAATCTGAATCGATGTTGTTTTTGAATGTCTGTGCTATGAGTGAGCTATTTTTCATAGAAATGTTTGAGCATAGATCATCCAAAGGGTTCCCAGTGCCAATTCTAAATCAAGAATTTATTTAGAATTCTTGATTTAGATCACAAACAGCTTCCACTGTCTGTGGTCTGAAGATTGTTGGTGCTTCTATAGTGGTAGCAACACAGACTCATGTTTAAGAGATCCTTATGATCTCTTAAGGATGCCATTCATGGACATGTTTGCTTTTCATGCTGTTTTCACACCTGAAAGTCTGGCAGACCCAGTTTGATTTCGGACTGCGGATTGAATATGTAACAGAAGGTGGTGCAGGAAACGGGGATGGGGGCATACAGAGGAGAAGAACTGACCTAAAAGGGGGCGCTAATCTGACAGGATATTTACAGGAAAATAATAATACAAGAGCACAGTGGGAAGGAGACAAAAAACGGTAGCTTCCCAGTCAAAACGGGAGACTCAGCAGGTATTTATCCAGAATGCCCTGCACTATAGTCCATTTCCAGGGCTGGTGTGAATGCACCCTAAGTCTAGGTAAAGTCAGTAAATTTGCTGCTACTGGGATTTTTTTTTTTTATTATTTCCTTGTTAAATGTTGCTGTAAAGTGACCAGAAGACCTTTCTGTAATTTTCACTAAGGAAAGATGAATGATAGACTATTTTTTGCTGCCAGTTAAAATCATTGCAGAAAAATGTCACTATTACTGGAACAGCCTTTTAATTCCACCAGATGAATTTGTAAAATAATTTTACAGATTCTGTGTTTGTTTGCTTTGTCCAGTTTCAACCCAGTTGATGGGGTCTAAAAAGTTGGAGTCAGACCCCCTCTGTCACACTGCTGAACAGAGACAATGCCGTGGTTACACCTTTCAAATTTAGAAGAAAGATATTGAAATGCAGAAAGATTGCCTCTCTGCAATCTTGGGGTAATTGGGTCACTCGGAGGTTGCAGTTTTACAAACAGGTCTTACATCAGGGGATAATAACTCATGTAATTATGGGAAAAATCACCTGAGGTGTGTCTTCTCGTTGATTGAGCTGTGCTCAGAATCCCTGAAGATGTTCCTCTTCCCTCCTCTCACACTGTGGTGGCTGTCAGACGACGGGCCTTCTGGCTGACGGCTGCTTCGTGGCTCCTTACGGCAAAATCTGCCAGCTGATGACTGGGAGTGCTTGGCTGTCTCGCTGATAGGAACTACCTGCTACTATCTATAGCAACTGAGGATTGATGAGTCACATGGAGTCTGATGAAAAGGATCAAAATGGTGAAAGAAACGCTCAATCAAAGCAATCCAACCCAATGTGAGAAGTAATTGTACCCTTTGGTAAATCCTGGTTGAACTGATTAGGATAAAGAACTAAATTTAATCTGATCAAATCTGCGTCCTGGCTTGCTTTTAGAACAGAACGTATTATCAAGAAATTGCATAGACAAGACTTGTCAGACAACATAAAGTAGGTTGTTAGGTCTCAAAAAGCAACTCATAGTGCCATTTTCTGAGGATTAAATGTTAAAAAAGGCACTAGGACTTCAGCAAACAGCATTTAGAGACATTACCCACCAATAGACACAAGATGGAACTTTCCCAGGAGCACATTTAAGACTCATCCACAGGGGTCACTGAAAACCCAGAGCATCTAAAGCACTGCGGACCTCCTTTATATCAGGTGAGGTCAGGGTTCATGATTTTACTATGAAAGAACCACTGGGGGAAAATGACTTGGTACAGTTTGGAGGCCAGAACTACAGTAAGGCAAAAAGAAAACAAAGGCAAAGGCCAGTCTTACACATTCCCCCCAAAAAGTATTTAACTTTAGTCAAATCCTTCTCACTATGATCCTCTGATTTAAATGTACCATCAGTAGGATGGACTTTTGATGTTTATTCTGTTTTTACACACAAGCCTCCCCCCACAAACACATATATACATAAATATATATAATCTATAGTTTCAAAAAACATTCCTCAATTACTGCACTTTAACATGCAGTAAAATTAATTTGCGGGATGAATTGTACTGTGCCCAACAACCGCCTTCCCAGTCAGTTCTTCTGTTCTGTCTTCTTCGTGGTTTGCGCCAGTGGCAACATCCGGTTATTGATCGTGTGACTTGTGTGATGAGACAAAAACTCTTCCTTTGCAGTTTTGCGAAATAATGAAACAAACCGATTTTGATATGGCTGAAAACCTCATCGCACCAAAACTTGTCACAGCGGCCAGTCGTTAAATATGGAAACAGAGAGAGAGAGAGAGAGAGAGAGAGAGAGAGAGAAAGAGAGAGAGAGGATATAAGAAGGTCAGTCGTAAGAATGGAAGGAAAGGACACAGAACACGAGGAAGGCAAAGAAAAATAATAGAAACGATGCAACTTTTTTACTCACATAAGGACTGAAGTCTGGAAAACAAATATTTTCAAAATCTCTTATTTTTCTACCCTTAGTCTCACCTGTCAGATACTCGAATATCAGTGTTCAACACTCCTCCAGACTGAAACCTGATAAAACTTCATCAATTATATCTTGCCACACTAATATCCTAAACCTCTCCGTCCCCAACTTTGTGGCAGCGCTTGGAAACCTTCATCTGGTGGCTGGTGGGCGTTGGTCTGCCTGCGATTACATTCATCCCTGAACGCAAAGCGCAGCTGAAAACCTGTTGATTCAGTTTTATTCTCCATCTTTTGTTTCTTGTCTTTCTTTTTTTTAACGCGTCGGGTTTGAGAAACGTCCATTTCTGACCGACACATCTTCCTCCGCAGACGCTTCTGCTGACCCCCCGGGGTTCCGAACATGCGGGGCGCGGATCGGTTCTCACTGGCAAACAGCAGCAGCAGCAACAACAACAACGAGAACGACGTGACAGAAGACGGGAGCGGATTAGTTTTTCCAAGACAGCCTCCGACGATGATGCCGTCATCGATTCCCAGAGAGCTGCGCGTTCCGCTGTTTTAGGCGGCGTGCCGGACGCTGACGAGGCAGGCGGCTGTGCGTCTTGGAGAGGGGAAGGGGACGCCGGAGACGCGCAGCAGCATCAACATCATCAGCAGCCGTGCCGGCGGCGGCGGCGGCGGCTCCTCACTGTCTCCCCGGGTTCGGATCCTCCGGGCGTCGCCGGGCCGTCAGAGCGGACCGCGCGCGATGCGCACCGACCACCTCCGTCTCGGCGTCTCCCCCTGAGATCCCACCGAGTCATGTCTGAAACGGAGCGATGGGCAAGTTCGACGACAACGAGAGGATAATCCTCAACGTCGGGGGCACGAGGCACGAGACCTACAAGAGCACCCTGAAGACCCTGCCGGGCACGCGCCTGGCTCTGCTCGCCTCCGACTCGGACATCGACTCCGTGCTGGACCAGCTGCAACAAGTCCCCGGCTTCATCGAGTACAACGCGCGGACCAACGAGTACTTCTTCGACCGCCACCCGGGCGTCTTCGCCTACGTGCTCAACTACTACCGCACCGGGAAGCTGCACTGCCCGGCGGACGTGTGCGGGCCGCTGTTCGAGGAGGAGCTGTCCTTCTGGGGCATCGATGAGACGGACGTGGAGCCGTGTTGCTGGATGACCTACCGGCAGCACCGCGACGCGGAGGAGGCGCTGGACGTGTTCGAGCTCAACGTGGACACGAGCTGCGAGGAGGACGACGAGGTGGGGAAGAGGCTCGGGATAGAGGACGTGGCGGCGGACGGGAACGTGGGTCTGTGGAGGAAGTGGCAGCCGGTGGTGTGGAACCTGTTCGAGGACCCGTATTCCTCCAGGGCGGCGCGGGTAAGGACGCACCGCCGCGCGCGTGCGGCGGCTCACTGGCTCTCTTTATTTCTTCTTCCGCCTTTTTTAAAAAATTGTTTTCATTCACAGAAACGCACAGCTTTGTAGTTTGGAACAAACTAAAAGAGTTCTGAGAGCATTAACAAGTGGTCCCGTTTCCCCCCGTTAGACCGAACCGAGCAGGTTCCTCAGTGCCGAGCGCGTGCCACGTGTTGATCGTGTCAGAACTTTGCTGCATGTATCTTTATGTTTCCTCAGAACCTCACTCTTCAGTTCACACATATATATCGTATTGTATTGTTTTCGTTCTGCCGAACCAGAGCAGGTCCAATATTAGCTGAGGCCCCAGGCAGGGGAGCCGCTGCCAGTTACTTTCCAGCTGCATCTCGATAACTTTTAATACCAAAAAGTTATTTTTTTATTTTTTAATATTTCACTTTAAAATGTGAAATCTAATATTTTGAAAAAGTATTTTTTTCTCACACAATTATTCTGATGATTTAATAAAGGGCAGGCATAACCTGAGTGAATCCAAAAAGCATTGTTGTAGTTCATTTATTCAGGAAAACATTCAATCCAAACTGAGATGACTCTGTTTAAGTATAAATAAATGTAAGTAACCATATTAATTTCCATATCAGGGCTGTACACTAAAGAAATCATGTAATTTGAGACAACATGAAGTAGGATAAATATATAGTTTTGTTTTTATGGGCTGCAAAGTATTCCTAAGGTTTTGTATTCAAGATGTTGAACATTACAGAGTGTTTATTATATTAAAGTCTAAGATCAGCTTGCAGCAAGTGGAAAACCTAAACTTATCCGTTCATAAATGTGCATATTACTTATGCACGTGTATGAAAGTTAATGTTTTCTTAGCTTAAAGAGAACAAAGAAATACTATTGTTTGTTAAGAAAATACATACAATAAAAATAGGATTTGAAACTGCCACTAGCACCTGCTTAAATGACTGTGGTCTAAATTTGGACACCAGAGTGATGAAATGCAGCAGGATAAAACGACACACCTCCATGCTGCGCCACACTGATGCACTAACTGATACGGAAGGAGCCTCAACCAAACACTGGACATACATGAACATGCTTTTCAGAAGGTCCCACATTTCTGCTAAATGTGTGTATATTTGATATGTGACATATCGTCACCTTTCTAAAATAATAGCCTGACACATTTTTTGGCAAAGAAAATTTATTGGGCCAAAAAAAAAATCACTTTAGGTAAAAAGTGACTGGGGCCATTATTTTAGGACGGTGATGATATTATATGAGAGCCATTTTTCCTCCATATTTCTATCAGTTAGTCAGCCTTTTGTGCATCATGTCAGCGTTTGTGGAGCTCTTGATTCTAACAAACAGTTGGTTACAAACAGAGCAGCAGATAGAGATGTTTTCATACACTGTGATTACATCATTCCTCCTCTTCACTGTCTACAGGTGGTGCCACAAAATAGACTATGAGGTTGATGTTTGAACAAAGGAAGCAGTATTGTTGGTTTACATAAGAACAAGAGTTAACCAAACACAATATCTGACTCTACACTTAGTACACTTTTGGAGGAACGGTGTTTCTTGTCTTCTTCCCAATCATTACAGTCGAGAAGCTGAAATACAGCGCACAAAAGTCAATAGCTCTGTTGAATGTTTATTTGTCTTACAGTTTGATCGATCAGAGGAATCTGTGGTCTCAAGTTCGGAGGTCATGCGGACGGGCTGAGAATTGCACGAAGGATCAATATTTTGTTTTCTCCACCTGCCCCGGTCCATAATCTAACCCTAAGACAGATATATTTAATTAATAAAAGTACAAAAAATAAGTTGAGGTTCTATAACTACTAAATCGGAGTGAATCATTAAGCTAACAGGGTGAGATGGCCCATCTACACAGACACAGAAAAAGTATCCGAGATGTTGGTAATAATTGAAGGAAAACCAAACCCCAAACACCCTTTTTTTCCAAAAACAACAACTCCATTACATTTTAAAGAATCTAATCACAAGTTCGACTAGCCCATGTTGTGATATGTACTTGTATTGCTTTAAAGTGATCTAGAAATTACATTTTTCTATCAAATACCCAAAATGTTACCAGCTAGCTAGTGTCTTTTTTTTTAAGCTAGCGCAGTCAACATGGCAACAGCTTAAGAACAACCTTCTCTTTAACATTAAAATAAGAGTGACAGACATGCAGTAGACAAAGTGTCGCATTTAAAACCTTCAAATCCAGAGATCATAAGACCAACTTACATTTTTGTTTTATCAACAGAAGTTATAGTTCGATAGCAACTGGTTAAAATTGTGCAAGAGTAATAATTTTACTGTTATTTAATGGAAACGCCATGAAATTATTTTTTCAACATTTGTGGAATATTGACAGAGTTTTATGCACATTTGTAATGGAAACGCAACTATCGGCAGCACAAATAAACCAGACGAAACTCCAAAGCTTTAAAACTGCGGGACATCTTGAAACCATTAGCTTTTGTTTCTGGAAATTTATTGTACTGATTTACAATGATCAGGGACTTAACACTGATAAATATCATGTTTGTTTTTCAGCAAAGAGTTGATGGAGTATAATGCTTGTTTAAAACACACATACAGCCGTTGGTGCAGGACATAATCATGTTGTCAAATATGTATACACACAAAACCCTTCATGTTTGACTGAGGCAAACAGGACTTAATGAACGCTCATGTTTGTGTTAAAGATCCCCCTCAGGGGTCCAGAATCAGCTCACTGACAAGGTGTTGTGATGGAGTTAAGTACAGCCGTGACTTCCCGAAAACACAGTGCTGGCAATCAAGGAAAGTTCGCTTCCTACGCCTAACCAAATAAGGAAGAAGCTTCAACTCAGGGTTTTGGTCTAATTATCCAGCAGACGTTTTCGTTTCTCCCATTTTAAGCCATTTTAAGGCTCTGGGAGGGTCAAAGAGAAATCTTGAAGCGATTGTTTGGACTTTTCACTGTTTAGAGGAAAGCAAAATTCTCCTTTTGCTTCAACGAATCGCATATTAAATAATCTGAAATCAGTGTAGAAAAACCCAGTCCACGTTTGAGATGTCAAATTCTTTTCCATTTTCCTTTAGTTTAGACCCAAAATGAAGCTACAAATCAGATGCTAACTTCTGGCCACTTACTGCCTTTCATCTGAGATCAGACGTTGTCAACTCCTGCAGTCTGATTCAGATATATGCAGTTTTTCAGTACAAACTGATTTCTTCAATGTCTACTTTGAAGGGAAGGTGGCTTTCTCCCTAGGGAAACAATGTAGCTTCGTATTCTTCTGGAGGGATGAATGGGGAAAAACAGAAGAATCTTCTGACTCGCTGTGTTTTCCCAACAGCAACTTGTTGCTGATACTGCTTTTCTTCTTCTGGTCGTGATCCGACTCTTATTATTTTGCAATGCTGAGCGTCTAGTGTCCTCCTTCGACTGGAGGTTTCATTGTTGCTGTTACGAAGCAAAGTTCATGGGGTCATAAAGCTCAGGGCAGCAGGACATTGAGGTGAACCTTAGCAGACTCTTGTTTGCGGGTACAGATAACAACAGGCCTTACAGTGGAGCCAGTGGCTCTTCTCAGACCCTAAACATGGCCTCTTTAATGTCTAATTGTTAATGTTGGGTCGTGTGAGTCATAGGGACAGTTGTAGCTTAGCTGTGTTTCTCTCTGTTTTCTGTTTTTGCCTGTGTGTATGTGTGTGAAGCCATATGTGTTAATCTGTTTGTTTGTCCCTCTCGTGTTTCTGTAGTTGGCCCTTTCTGGATCTGGATGGTAACAAAAAAAAGCAAGAAATAACATCTTTCTCATTCTCATATCTGCCCTCTGAAGCAGATCTTTAACTGATGCCTGACTTTAAATCCTCCCCTTAAACAAAAACAATCGTCCTTCACCCTCACCCATCTACACAGACACACACACACGCACACACACACACACACACACACACACACACACACACACACACACACACACACACACACACACACACACACACACACCCCTAACCCTCATCCCATGATCCCATCAGAGACCGCAGCTTGCTTCCTGCCACTTAAGAGGTTAAAAACTCAAACCGTCTGGGTGCTGCCTGCCGCATGCCTGAAGATACTAAAGCCAGGCTGCACGCTCAGCCTGCCTGTTGTCATGGCAACATCATCACTCATCACCACAGCCTGTTTTCATTGATATCTGGCCTGTCCGCGAAGCTGATTTCAGGGACCTGCTCGAGCGTGAGCCCTTATTGCTCAGTGACGCCTTCTGTGCCGGGTTGTTAGTTTTGGATCAGTGATGCAACAAAAACAAAGGCGCTGTAGTGTCGCTCGGATGACTAATCCTCCTCTTGTGCGTGCCTTTTTAACTGCTTTCCTGTCGCTGATAAGGGCGATGCGGAGCGACCTCGCAATTTGATCCTTGCCGGTCAGATCCACAGGTGTGCGTCGGCCGACAGGTGCGTGCGCCCGGCTGACTGCTTCCTCGGATCGTCCAAGGCCACCGAGGGTGAAGGTGGTGGTGTGGGGGGGAGGTGGGGGACGCAGATGATCTCCTGCAAACAGTCGACAAGGCCTGGCTGAGTAAATAGAGTCTGACGGGTAAACGGCAGCAGAGACGACTCTTGAGTAGGAGAACGGCGTGGGTGTCGACGGCACACCGCCGGGCATGTTTGCGACCACTGCCAGTCATGTCTGTCCGACCCGCCAATCACAGGTCTGAACGGGTTTACTCTTCCTGTAGAAGCTGTTCTTGCAGTGGCTATCAGGAGCACAGGAGCAGGTCGGTGGGGCTTCAACCAAATTTCAAAATTTAAACGTGATGTGAGATGTTTTGGGAGTTTGGTGGTGGCTTTGACTCTAGCCGCTCATCACAGCAGTGTTCGCTAAGCTTTTTTCCCTCAACAAGCCTCTCAGTATCCTTCATAATACTTGTTTCTGGAGGTAGAAGATGATCGATAAGCAGCACTGTAGTTTGGTTAGAACGTTTCAGATGCAACACCTACTTTGAGTGTTGTTGAAGAAGGATAAGATGGAGCTCCGTCACAGACTCTTCACCAGTGGTGTCCAATTGCAGTCCTTGAGGGTCAGAGTCCTGCAACTTTTAGATGTGTCCCTTGTCCTACATATTAAAATTACATAGCCAAACTTTCTCTAATGAGTTGATATAGAAGCAACGTGTGCTGAAGCAGAGAGAAATCCAAACACTCTCGGACAATGGCCCTGGAGGACTGCAAGTTGAGGCCACTGCTTTACGGGTATCGGTTAGGTTGTTGTATTGCAAAGTTCAAGACATGAGTTATACCAAGATTCATCTCCAAATGATTATACAACCTAGGTTTACATCAGACACGTGGAGGAACGCCCTTCAGACAAAAAGTCCGACCTAGAGATGTTTGGCTTCAATATGCTGCGCCATGTTTGGTTTTTGCTTCGTAGCTTAAAATGTTTGGCTAACTTTCAAACAGGACATTAACTTTCAACTTTTCACAATTTGACCAATTGGATAATCTTCACCTAAAGCAGCATGGCAACGGCTACATTGATCACAGGTGGAGTTGGGCATGATTTTCTTTCAGTAAGTGGGGATCTCATTTGTGTGGCAAAAAAAAATAATAACTTAAGAGTTATGGACACAACATCCCATCTCAATCTGGAGAGGATAATCTGTTTCCTAAATTGAAATGGAGCCAAGGTGTCAATGCGGTTGGCTGAAAAGCATCGATAGAAAACACTCAACACGTTTTTGCCTTTTTTTCCCCAAATCTCGCAAAGACTAGATTATACTGAAAGAGTTGATGATCGGCAAACATCAATGTTGCTTCACACTAAGGACGACTACAAAAGTCCAGTGTGCTGGAAAACTGTTGTTGAAGACTGCAGGGAATGTTGCTGGGCACCACAAAGTAGATTCTGCTTTGTGGTGCCCTGCATGTTACCATATGCCTCAGTTAGCATGTTAATGCTACATGTTATGACAGGACAAGCAAAATAAGACTGAACAAGTTCAGCTTGTGTGAAAGGGTGGAAGACGAAACTATCTTCTCTCTGAAGACAATATGGAAGCTTGAGTCATTTAGAATAGTTTCCTTTAAATCAGCAGCCGCTGCTGGAAAAATATCCTTATTGTCAAGTGAGACCGAAGTGATTTTTGCTACTGCATCTTAGGACAGTTGCCACACATACCAGTGGAAAGGAGAGATAACGAGTTAGGTTTGTAGAAGTTGTTGTAAAAGGGTCCATCCATAATGTCCGATTGGAGGATTGGAGTACGATTTGTACTGTAAGCTAACCTAAAAACGCTAAATTCACCTTCAACTGCAACTGTACTGTTCCTGTTTGATTGTTTATATTGATCAACTGGCCTATCCCAAGTCCTCCAGCTAACTAACACAGGATACATGGAGTATATTGATGCGCATAGAAAAGAACAGATAGCGAGAAGCCTGTTGGATAGTTAATGAGGGACACTCTTTCAGCATGCATGATTGGACCCAAACCTGCCTCGCACTTCCGCCGCCTGCTATAAACGGCATCCCATCAGGCCTTGCTCGCTCCGTCTGTTTGTCTGTTTCCTCCTTTCACACACAGCCGCATGCTTCCAACCAGAATGAGGAACGCTCTAGCCCTCTTCCTCCCCTCGCGAAAGAACTTTTAAATTATTAGGCAGCAGATTAAAGTGGCAGATTCAGCATAAGCAACGACGCTGGGGCCCTGTGACAGATTCCTTCCCTTTGTCAGGGTCTTCGCTACAGCCCTACCATATTCATAGGGCAATTAGGAATCCATTTGACAAAAAAAAAAAGAAAACATATAATGCTGTCTTAACAGCTGTTTTATCACATTTGATACAGAACAATTCATTTTAAGTGAACAATGTTTGTATGTATTCTTTTGTTTCTCGACAAATGAGCAAATGACGGATCGTGAGTAATGGCCGCACCGGAAAGTACGTCTATTATTGCTGCCACAAAGGAGAATCGAGGTTTTGTGCTTCTCCTTTTTTTTTTTTTAAAGAAACACACCAGCTTCGGACAGCATGATATTCATTTGACTATGAATGAAGCATTTTGCAGCATGAAGTGGAAAGTGCATGTTTGACCTTGGATGCGACGCTGAGCAGCGCTCCTCTTTGTTCTTTTAAAAGATCCTGCAGAGGGTTAATTTGCCACAGTGTCTCATACGAGGGCTGGATATTTTAAGGCCGCTGCCGCCCACCTGGAACTCTCTTCCTGTTGCTTTCAGGAGGTGTGCGGTTGAGATAAAAAGCAGAAATGCATTAAAAAAGGCCAAATATCATATTTAAAGAGTGAATATGTGTCCAAAAGTTACAAAAACAAAAAAGACTTTGCACCTTAAAAAATTTCTTGCTGCTTAAGCAATTTTAATATCAAACAAATGTCATTTGAGTCAATAGAAATATAGTTTTGAAATGATAATTTTATTTATTATGGGGGGGAAAGGCTATCAGTCCTACCTCATCATATGTAGAAATAATGGAAATGTATTTGCTCCACATCCTGCTTCTCAGCATTGGCCAACCAATCAAAATTCAAAGCTCAATAACACAAAGCCCAGTTTCACATTTGTCAAACAACATGTTAGGAAAATATTTAGAAAAATAACTTCAAACCAACAGTCACTACATGGTGGTGGAGGTATTATGGTCTGATCATATTCTGGATGACTTCTTGTAATTCATAGAAAAACTGACTTCAAAGTATCAGTCAGGAAAATCTTAAAGGAACGGCTAAAAAAAAAATCTCATGAACAAAATTAATGCAGGGTTTGGTCTAGTCAAAGTGAACTTAAACCCAGTCGAGATGCTTTGACACAACCTTATATGTTACTCATCCTCAAAACAGCCTGGATAAATAAATATAATTTAGAAAGGTCATGTGTGGGCCACAATTTCTCCCTAGTGATCATGTTGACAACATCTTTCTGTGATATTGAAATGTTCTTGATCTGAAACATTAAAGTGTTTGAAAACAAGTCAAAACATGCTGAATACCTTTTCACAGCACTCCTCCTGCAAAATAGGCATGATTATACCATTATCTTATCAGTCTCTTTAGTAAAGACACACATGGGTTCATAGAAAAGTGCAAAATGTATTATGTGCAATTCAGAAAATAATAAAATGAGGCATAAAGTGAATAATTGCTTGAAGGGGGAAAAATAATCTACTGTAGCAAGATACAATTAATGTATGGGTGGTAAAAGGTAAATATCACGACTTTGTTACACCAGTGGTCAGCATATTATAGGTGTGGTCTCTCTGTTGCCTGTGAACTGCAGCTAAATGTTTAGACGTGGTGCTAAATAATTAATGAAGATCCATTTGCTCTTAAGGATTCAACGCTTCTCAAGGACACAGCATTGATTGATTGAAATTGTTTTTTGTTTTTTTCTTTTGTTGACTCCATTCCCACATCTCAAAACCAATTAAAACAGAAGGGAAACCAAAAAAAAGGACTAGGTTGAGTTTTTAAGTCCCTGCTTGGTTAGCCAAATTTTTTATTCATGTAAAATTAAGACAAACTATTAAAACTTTGTTGGAGTACAGCAAATTTGAAAAACAAAAACAAAACAAAACAAAACAAAAAATGTATTTCCCTGTCATTTAATTATCTGAGAGGCGGTGGATGGGGTTTTTGGAGTAAGGAGTGTAAGGAGTCAGAATATTCATGTTTATTGAAAGATTGTGGATCTTTAAGTTCAGCTGATTGAAATATTTGGCTCCTTTTTTCGTCTTTTTAAAATGTTTTCTTGTTTTATTGAAATTTCAAAATGCTACGTAAATCTGTGACTTTCTGACTAGACAGAATACTAATTCCAGATATCATGGGATTTGGACTAGTCAGGATGTTAATTCAATATAACTCAAAAAGAAAACTGTCTAAAGATGTTTCTAACTCATTTGCAGATATCTTAAGAGACTTGCTTTTGGTTTCAGCTCCTTGTCCACTATGACAGATCCCTATCCATCTCCTGCTCCATCCTACTCTACTCTTGACCAAAACAAATACCAATATTGCAAAACTCCTGAGCTTAAGGCAAAACTAACCCAGGCCATGGACATTATAGTATTCGGAGGTAAAGAGTGGAGTTCTACCCTCAAGATACCCTTTTTTTTCTCTTAACTCCGTCCATATATATCCAGACTCTTTTGTGTGAACACCAAGTCTTATCTCTTGCTTTGAAGACCTGCAGCCTGGTACTAACACCAATTTTACAGTTTCAGTCAACAGCCTGATGATCTGTTTCCCGGAAATTCCCTGTGGCGACAGAACTCGTCCCAGAAACATGTGAAGACTGTTTAGAAAGTTCTCAAAGGAAGAACAATGCATAAAATGAGACATGGCGTCTAAACAAGCTAGATAACAATTGAACAGGATTGTTCAGATCCCAACTTAGAGTCCGTAAATCTCCCGAAGAATCTCTTTATTAACCTCCATTCCAGGACATTACCAGAACTTTTTGATTTTTAAAGGTCAATGCTGTTGGCATCAGAAAAGGGAGGTGAGATCCTCTTGTGTTTTACCTGATTTGTGTAAACTGTGCGGAAAAAAACAAAAAACCATGAGTCATTTGTAACTTCTGTGGAATCATCCCTGCAGTAAAAAAAAATGCCCTTCACTATTCAGTCGATTTAGACGTCACCTTCAGCAAGACCCTGTAATTGTTTAAGGATGGCTTTAATATGAATGCAGAGGGAGGAAACTAGCCTCAGAGCTAGACTCGTATCGGATGACTCAGACTTACGAAGAAGCAATTAATTCCTTGTTGCGTTGAATCAGCTTTGTGCAGCGAGCGAAGTAAAAGCGAGCTGACCTCATCTCCACCGTTGCAGCGCCGGATCTTTTGTCTAAGCTGCCTTCTGTGATTCACCGATACAGACCTGGCAGAACCGATCCTATTAGTAATTCTCCACTGGATCCAGCCCTCCGGGGACCCGGAGATGCCCCGCGCCGCCCTTTCCAAGCATTCTTCATCAGGGGGCTCACAGGCTGAAGATTTCACGCATGGCTGCGTTCGCTCTTCAGTAGAAACCCCAAAGGGGCTCGGCAGTACAAACGCGGAATCACGTCTCTGAAAGAAGAGGTTAAAGGCCCGCTGCTTGTCGAGATCTCTCTCTGTTATTGTGTGCTTGTAGAAATTTCTAGAGCTGTTGAAAGCAAACATTTGGACACCTGCTCTAATATTTATGTCTAATATTTGATGGAAAACTTCACTAAGAATATTTACATTGATTCTCTCCATCATATCCTTCAGTTTAGATGACTCTGCCTTATTCTGACTGCTGGGATAACCTTTAAACAGACACTTTATTTTGAACTTCTTGAAATGTAAACCATTCTATCAATAAGCTAAACTATTTGGTTAGATATTTCGGAAAATACATTTTCAAGTCAACAAAATTGAATTGTGTTCTTCTTGGTATTAATAATCAAATTCATTATGCAGATTCATTTTCTATCCCCGTACATTAATGAATGATAAGCCTTTGTGGCCCACCTGCCCACCCACACCAAAATGAACAGAACAGCAAACAAGATCAGAATGACATTGTATGACAGATCAAGTTGTACTTATAAAACTTTTACAGATACATTCAATAAATCAGAGTCTTATTGAAAAGACAATTTATTTCCAGAAGGTTATCACAAAAGGAAAAACCAATTCATTGATGATTGCTTAAAATTCTTGTTTTTTAAAATTCTGATGATTTTCTTCAGGATTAGTGTTAATAAAAACATGACATTTAATTAAAGTTGCGGTGCGATGCTCAGTAGGAGCACGGCAGATGACACTGTCGGACAGCAAGAAAGCGATGGGTGTGTCTTGTCAGACCATCAGTTCCCAATACACCAAAACACATCAAAAATTAAATAAATAAAAAAGAAACATTGCTAAAGCACACACAGGGTCAATGTGATTCCACTGGACTGCGCAAAGGGTAAAAATCTCATGGGGTCTAAATAACCCCGTCTCTTAAGACTGTGGGATGGTTATGCATTGACAATTTCCAAGACAGAAAGGATTTAGGGTCAAAGGTCCAGAGCAATGGCAAATGTGGAAAATAAGTGAAGAAATGGGTGGAAGGATGTTGGAATGGGTGTAGGAAAGTGTCAGGTGTGACAAAAGTATCAGCAAGAAAGGAAAGACGCTCAGGACGGTGGTGAAACCAGCGATGTTTGGCCATAGAGACGGTAGCAATGACAAAGAGATGGGAGGTAGCATGAAGATGCTGAGGTTCTCTTTGGGAAGTGGATACAGCTCATGTCAGATGAGTTGGAGGGACAGTGAGTCCAGTAGAGGGATGCTGCGGATGGAACTGCCTAAAGGAAGAGCAAAGAGGACATTGAAGGATAGTGAAAGAGGACTGAAGAGAGCTGGTGTGAGAGAAGATACATTAGATAGGGATAGATGATTCTCCAAGAAAGGAAAAGAAGAAATCCCTGCATGTTTGAAATGTGTACACACACTCATCAATCCATTCTTGGCACTCGCACACTCCAGCATGTAACCCACTCCCAGTCCAAGCCCTCCAAGCCGTTCTTTGCCATTCCGTGGCCTAACTGTGCTGTGAAACAGAATGACTCTCCTGCACCGCTGCTCCTGCAGGCCAAAGAGGAATTTCAACCGCCTGAGAGGAGTGCTGCTTGATGTGGAGCAGTGCAATCTGTCGACAGTGTCCATGTTACCACTGTCGGACCAGTGGATCCCTTTCAAGCTTACTTACAGAGGGTAATGTCTGTGAAGATTCACGCTAACGTGCAGCAGCCGTGAAACTCTGCAACCACAGACGCATTCGAAAGAGCCTGGATAGCGATCGACTTTGAGCCTATCAAAGCTGTTTTGTCATGAGAAAAATGAGGATACATTTTCTGATAGTTGCTGCTTTGCAGTCTTGTGGGAATCTGCCTCGTTTTTCACAAAGAGGAAAACATTCCAGTTATGTTTAAATCCACATTGGGTTTACTCTCATCTTTCTGCCCTACCTCGGGTGTTAACATCCTCACAGGCTACTTGTGGTTTGAGGGATTAGAACTTAATGTATATTTAATGTGCCTCCAGTCTTTATCCACAGACACTTTGCAGAGTATATATAACCTGATTTCCTAAGATCTTCTAAGTGACCATAAATCACCTTCAACTGCAACACCAAGCGAAACAGAACTATTAGTCTTATTATTGTCAAATCACACTATTTTTCTTCACAAATCTGAAATGCACCTGAAGGAACAAAGAATTTGGACTTGGATGCAATAGTTGCAGTCGCCTGTTGCCTTGGTGATCCATCAATCACAGCTTCCATCCTTACCGTGAGTAGGTTTCGTGAACCGAGACACTTCAGAGAGGGATTGGTTCTGAGGAACCTCCCCGAAATAGTGTCCTGGTTATTTAATGATCGCTGCAAAAAGAAAGTGAGAGTCAGGAAGAGCAAACAGGAGGGAGAGCCGCCATGTTGAGAGAGAGAGGGGAGTAAAAAAAGTCACAGCGTGCCTCTTAGCTTTAGCTAAATAATTTCACATATCACTTTCAGACTCACAGAGAACTGGGCCTGATTTTGAGCTTCTCCAGTGCTGAGATACATTATGTTCAACGTTACACAAGATCTCATCATTTGTGTCATTTTTGGAGAATGAAAATGTATTTACAACTCGCCGTGTACGTTTATTGTATCGGTCAAGAGAATTTTGATTTATTGTCACAATAAAGTTCAGTTGTTTAAAAAAAAAGACTGAAATGTTTTCCCGATTCCCTCTGCTGTTTTTTTTTCCACAAATAAATCAATAAATATCAGTAAATATTCAATTCTGATTACATCTGTGTGGTTTAGTGACACAAAGCACACTTCTTTAAGTAAGTTGCGTCACAAATAAACTTATTTTAAATTAAGAATGTTTTCAAGAGCAGCATTTACTTGTGGCGCTACGATTGCTGTGTCACACAGTTCCCTAAAAATGAAGTGATCATTTTTAATCATTTGTATCGCTATGACGACAGCCCTACAACATATTGTGATCAAATTCTAAGTCCACCTCTACTTGCATCCCATCAATCCCATCCAAACTCAGTCTCTCTAGCAGACATTTTTGCGACAGACATTTTCGAGTAGCTAAAGTGATCAATTAATAATTTAGCGATTGCAGTGAGTTTCTTTTCCAATAATTTGATTTATGCATTGGATAATTGCCTTCAGTGATTAAAGTCAGTGTAGAATTTCCACAAAATGCTTTGGAGAGTATTTCCAGCTAATAATGACCATGCAGACTTCCAGGTAGAGTGAATTATATTCTGTTCAGAAGGCTGTAAGCAAGTTAATCATACGTGCAATTATTTCCAGTGGGTTAAAAGGCCATTAAGCTTTTAATAATATGGAACGTTTTAGTGTTTTGACTAAAGAGGTAATGGGACGTATCAATGACTGAGAGCCATCACCTGTGTTTTATTTTCATTCAAATGCAAGTTTGTAATAATTTTTGTTAAGGGTGAGAAGTTTACCTCATTCGCACTGATTAACAGAGAAACTTTAAGGACAGACATGATTGGTTCCCTGTTCGGTATGGAATCTCAGTGCATTGTTTTTTCTGTGTTGGTAAAACTGGATCCACTAAGTGGAAAGAAGTTTACCTTTATTTATTCTTGTGGAAGTGTTTTGTCAGTAGTGACACCTACTGTTTGCAAGGTGAACTACAGCAAGTTATACATTCTTTTTAGAGCAAATTCTCTTCCAAGAAAACCTTTCTTTTTTTTTTGTAGTGACCAATGGCCGTCAACATTTCCTTCTCTGAGGTTGCTGCCGTTGTCCTCTTCTCTCTGGATGATGTTGGTCGGGCAAAGTGCTGAAACTCCCGGTTTTAAAGAAGTGGGCATATTTTGCTAGTGATCTAAATGTTGAAAGGAGCCTCAGAAAACAGGGATTTAAGTGGCATCGCTTTGACTCTGAGGTGGGAAGACAGCCTGACCAGTTTGTCCGCTAATCTGGATCAAACTCCCAGAAAACTGCAAAACAATAAAAACTGAGTTCCTCAAATAAAGGCTAGAAACCCGTCTTTTGATTCGCAAGAACTGGAACATTGATCAATATATTTGATGATTTTGATGAAGATTTTCGACAAAACGTAATGGTTATTGCTTGGTTCATAATCGGTTACTGTGCTATATTTTATACCATAAAGGACTTTGAACTGGCTTGTTGCTGAATGTGCAATGCAAACAAACTTGCCTTGACCTTCTTTCAGTCGATAATGTCAGCTGCCAAAGGGTCGTATTACGCCAATAGCAAGTCTAATAGCAAGATGTTATTTGATATAACACACAGCATGCAACCTGCAGATCAGTGAAGTTTATCTGGCAGCACAAGAATCTATATTGCATTTTAAAAGGTTGGATAGGAAAGAAACTAAAGACTCTGAATTATACATGATGAAATGAGGGGTTTTATAGTGACAGGGGTTTCTAAAGGACAAGGTTTGGATAAATCAGGGAGTGTTTCTCAGTCCACGCTCTGAAAGGTTGCTACGATACCGCAAAGCACACCTCACTTCAATTAGATTTAGTGATTATTTTCTGTCCTTTGTCCTGATATTCCTATACATCATTTTAGCCTGAAGTTCTTCATGAATAAATGTCTTATATTTATTCTATTTTTGATTCGGAGGTTAGATCAGAACCAACCGGCCTGCCTTTATGTTCTGTTTTATCTTCTGTTTCTGCTGTTTTTGCGGCGACGCATCGCTGGGAGTAAAATCACAACGCGGTGCCGCTTGACAACCGCGTTCCTGCCAGATGCGGTGTCACATTTAAATGCTGGCCTGTATCTGCTCACGCTCACAGCCCCAGCGTGTAAATATAACCCTCTCGTCCCTGTAGCACTCTTGTATTTCCCACCCTTGTCAAACACAGGCAATTATGCTATTCAGTGTGTGCCAGGCGCTGCCTCGAACCGTGACTCTCTCACCATTAGAAGTCACTTAAGCTGCAAGTGGAGGAGGCTTGGGGGTTCGCAGAGAGGGTCTTTCTCACGTTCGAGCGGATAAATGTGCACGTTTTACGTGTGGTACTTTTAAAACCCCCCCAGGAACGTTACTGTGTTGGAAACTCGAAGGAGTCCTTAAATTTTTTCTGATTTTGTCAGTTTACGCATGTACAACAGCGATGGGGCCATTGTAGATTTAAAGAAACATTGAGCAAATTTCCACTAAAAAACATAGAAATTTTGAGGTTAATCTCTTGAAAAAAAGAAAAAATGTCTCGGCTTGAATGGTCAAAAGATTTGCTACAAAAAACTAACATTTTCCAGATTATTTATATTTTCTACAAAGAACAAGGACAAGGAGTCTCAAAAGTAAAAGAATTTTGACTCATTACTTTTGAAACAAAATTTCTGGCTTTTTATAGCAGATTTTTGACTTCTGTAACTGTGAAACGTCCTTGTTTTTTTCTAGAAAATGTTTGAGGTTAATCTCAAAATTTCTGAGTTTTAAAAGTTGAACATTTTCAACGTTCATTACTGTTGAAACTGAGAAATGTTTATGTTTTATTATTGAAAATTTTAGACTAATCTAAAAATGTATGTTCTTTTTCCAGCAAATTTTTGACATCATATTTTCTCTGGGGTTTTTTTTCTAGAATATTTCTGAAACTAAACTCAAACTTTCTGAGTTTCAAATGTTGAAAGATTTCAACTTCCATTACTTTTGGAATGTGAAAATGTTCATGCCTTTTTTAGAAAATTTCTGAGATCAATTTCACAAAATTCTAAAAAAAAAGTAAAAAAAAAAAAGGAAATTTTCAAAACTTAAAAATGTTTGACTTGTAATACTTTTGAAACCCAGAATTGTTCATATTTTTCCTGGAAAATTTGAGATTACTCTAAATTTCTGAATTTCAAAGGTTAAAAATTTCTACTTCCATTACTTTGGAAACTTATGTTCATGTCTTTTCTAGAAAATCTAATCTCAAAATTGTGATAATTGTCTAGAAAATTTACTTGAGAACACAAATAATCTGGAAAACAAAAAAAAACATTGATTCTAGACTGCTGACTTGTTTTCTGCAGATCAGATTTAGAGATCAATGCGTTTACAGTCTCGCTGTCTTGTGTCAGCTCCTTCTTTTGATCTCTTGCCCCTGATCTGTTTGCGGCGGTGTTGGGGTGGGGGAGGAGTGACACTGGGGGAACTCCTGCCTTGACACCATCTGCGCCGCTGCGCCTCTCCATGGCCTCCGTCACACAGCGCTGCTGCCGTCATCGCGTCGCCGGCAGCAACAGGCGCCTCACATGTGCAGAACATAAACATTGGATTATCGAACAGAGCTTGGCTCTGATTCATTCCAGCCTGCAATGTTACTGAGCACAGTAATGGCAGAATGTCATGCCTTTGGAGGAGCTTGCAGAAATTGCTGGGTGTTCAAAGTGTGGCCCGGGGCCCATCTGCGGCCCCTGGATTGATTTTGTGCAGCCGCCTCGACTCGCAATTCAAGAATAAATTCAGGACAAAACTGCAAGTTTTACATTAAAATTTTCTTTGATGTAGTGCAAATTGGCCGTCTTCTCAAGTGTTTCTGGTTTCCTTCTGTTGTCATGGTAACATTGACTTGTTGCACCCAAATCTGCTTTTTAAATGCTGCCTGAAAGCTTTGTCTAAATACAGCAGGTGTTTTCGAATGAAGACTGTTTTCTTTGCTGAGAAATTAAATATGTTTACACTTTTCTTCAGAATAATTGGATGCCTTTCAATTAGCGAGGAAACTAAGGTGCAAAACAACAAAAGCATTTCAAGTTTTGGATCTACAATCCTGTTCATATTAAAAAAAAATCTATTGTTGAGTAGGAAAAAGAAAATCAAATTTTTTTTAGCAATTTTTCGCAGCCAGATCTGATACTGATGGATACTGAAAGGCGGCAAGTGAAAGGAAACAAGCTCCTATATCTCGCTGAAAAGTACCTGTTAGGTTAATTTTGTTTAATCTCAAGAGTACTGACATTTTCATTAGAATCAAGTCTAAAAATACTTGCTATGATTTTGTTTTGTTTGCACAAGGTAGCAACTTGTTCTCACACATCAGAATTATAAACTCTGATATATGACAGAGTTGTTGTTTTTTTTTTAATCTGGTACATTAAACTCTGCAATCAAATCAAACCAAACCAAACCCAGCAGCTTGTGTAAGATGCAGATCCCGTAGCTGCTGCCCCGCTTCCAAATATGGCCGTCGTTGAAATGAGTCAAAATTTGGCCCGAGTGAAATGTTTCCACTGTTTTGCATCGTTCTGTCCTGTTAAAGTTGTGACAGGCAGCCAGTTTATTGTAATAGCCACATTTGACAGGCCTTCAGTTGTGACAAAGTGCGACTTTGTCGTCCTCCTTGCTCAGAGCGTTAGCATCCGTCCAGCCTACTGTTTTGGCCTCCGCTCATTCTGTTAGGCTTTCGCTCTCAAACTGTGACAAAGAGCAGACGGTCGCATGTAAACACCGCGCTCCCTGAACTCGTAAAACTCGACCTTTTCTGCGCGTTTCTGCTCTTGCTCCCAGTTTGATCACAAAGATAAACGGAAATCCTCGGCATATTTAAACACCTCGTTAAAAAAGAAGAAGAAAACAAACATAAAAAAACCTTTACGCCCATCACCAAGCTCCGCTAGTGGACAGACGCATAAAAACTCCTTCTGAGCTTTTAAATCCGTTTTCTCGCCACATGCCGCCACCGAAACAGAAATGTGTTTTAACGGAGTTGTTGACGGGGTTGTAACATGTAAAGTTACTCAGGAGAAAGTGGCTGAGATGAAATGCTCGGAGCAATCTGAAGAGCCAGCAGCCCACACAGTGAGCAGAAACAGGACCAGAAAGTACAGCATGTGTGGAAGTCGAACAACGGCTTTAAAACGTTAAAGCCCACTCGAGGTCTGACAGCCAGAAAGTCGCTGTAATCCCTCATCATGTTTCATCCACTGTTTGTTTCACAAATTCATCACATGTGCCGTATTATAATGTCTGTGAACTTGACGGGTGATTTCAACATAATGGCAGTGGCTCTTTAAAAAGTGAGTAAAGCTCAAAAACACAAAATCTTACCAAGTATTTTTGGTCTAGTTTCCCATGCAAATACCTAAGTTTTGTCTTATTTCAAGGGTTCTAACTTACTACTTTTAGCAAGATATTGGAGCTTGTTTTAAGTCGGAAATTCCTTAATGTTCATGAAAAAGAACTAGTTCCACTGGCAGATTATTTAGCTCATAACAAGACATTTTTCCCACTAATAAAATAATCTGCCGATGTTACTAATACTTTTTCATCAATATTAATTAAAAATTGAAACAAACACATGTATCTTGCTAAAACAGTGTTTTTCAACCTTCTTTGGGCCAGCGCCCCCCTAGCCTTCATCCAGGTCCCTCACTGGCCCCCACCAAAGAATTTGCAGGCTACTTTGCACTTATTTATCATTATATTACTACCACTATTGTAGATGTTTTGATTTTTATGCTTGTTTCTGTATTTATTATCAAAAATAATTTCACAGAGAACAAAAAAGTCATGGGAATAGAAATTATTTTCACAGGTGTCTATGAAAAATGCAATGAACATTCAAGTTAAAATTGGTAGAACTAACAGCAGCCAATCAGAGAGGAAAAATATTCTTTTGTGCCATTTCCTAGTTGTTAAATATTCCACAAAATGACCAGATAAAAGATGTTCAACATGCCAGTTTAAACTTTCAACTATTTGCAAAAC
>CAEGAF010023470.1:0-22714 GCA_903067075.1 Micropoecilia bifurca
GTGTAATCAACTGTATATATATATATATATATATATATATATATATATATATATATATATATATATATAATTTTCCATTTATTTTTTCTTTGAAGAGTTTTTTGTGTGCTGCGCCATAATGATGCTGTACATTTTACATAAAAAATGTATCGATATTAACCAGCTGTGAGCCATTGGGTATAAACAAACCTATCCCTTTAAAAAGAAAAAAAAGAAAAACAAGGAGAAAAGTTTCTTGGTGTGTGTTGTAGCCTTAGGTGTAACCGCCGACTGCCGATGTCTTGGTTTGATCATAGCAACCGTCTGACAGCTCAGCAGGTTGTGTAATCAGTAATCAGCAGTGAGATGGCGGTTTACTCCCAGTCCCAACACACCTGAGCAGAGAGACGCCTGATTATGCTTGGCCTCTTTAACGGGATGTTCCACCAGCTGTTGACACATGCACCGCTAAAAGGCGGCCTCCTCCCCTTGCATTCCTTCTTTTACGGTTCTGAAACCCTGCCAGCACTACGAGCACGTCTGTCTCACTCAATACTGATCAGCAGCTTGATCTTCCATAACATGTCTATTGTAACGGAAAGGTTGTGTTATGTTTATCCGGCAAAAAAGATAAAAAACGTAGAGGCCTTACAAAAAATGACTAAATACTAAACATTTTGTTCATATATGAAGTTTCCTGATGGCTGAAGAGATGATTCTCTCTCCATTGTTTCTGGGAAGTATATTCATCAAAGCAGGCTGGCACACAGAGCAAGCAGAGTGAATCAAATTGCTTTCATATTTTAATAAATTAAGCTAATTCCAGAATCCACAATGATCACAGTGAAAACAGAAAAGGGAAAGGAGTGAAAAATAACCATAATAACACCAAAATTATTAATCAGTAAATTATGTTTACTGATTGAAACAGTAGATATAAAAAAAGGTTATGTTTATTCATAAAGAACTTGTAAAACTGTCATAAAAAACTGCATGAAGTAGTCAGGTCAGCTTAGATGAGTCAAGTTTAACAGGATTTTCCAGATTGAAAAAAAAAAGACAGACAATGGTCGTGCATGTTAGAACTCGTGCTGAACTAATTGTAAGTAGACATGAATGTGCAAGTCTTAAAAACTTGAAGGTGTTGTCAAAGCTTAACAGGTACATTACAAAAGTAAAATATCTTGTAATGCTTTTACAGAATGTTGTCACACCCTATTCTACTGTAGAAATGAAAGGACAAACTTAAGGAAAAAAAATTAAAGCTTAAAGAAGCATTTATTTAATTTCCAGATTATCTCAATGTGGGAGGCGGGGAGGGGAAGTGCAGCATTAAAGCAAGTTCTCACAACAGAAAAATCTAAGAGATTATCTGCTTCAGGCTCTACAATTATAAAAAGCTGAAAGTATTTTTTTTTTTTTTTTCAAATGTTTAAAATATATTTGTCGCAGATGCATAGTATTCCAGCCCGGGCAGCATATTCACAGTTTGGGAATATACTTTCCAGTCACTGTTAAATAGAGGCTAAAGGTAATGAGCTACAAAGTGACAATAGAAGATGCAGTTATGGAATAATGATATACTACAGTGTTGCTGAATTTTGTTTACTGGAGCAGGGAAGACAGCAGCTGGAGACTGCCTATTAATACCAGCTCATGCCAAATCTAAATAAAAAAACCACATGGCGCTAGAGTCGCATCAAAACGTAATCCTCCTTAATTTGTGTCACGCTCCACCTCTGGAAATATCCAAATAAATCTATCTGTTGCTTTTTAAAGTACGTCTGCTGACAGACATGTAGACAAGAAACTGGAACAAGCTATCAAAACCCAACTGGGTATTAATATAAAATTCATGTTAATGAACTGAACAACAATGTCTTTCCTGCCATCCTTTATTATGAGTAGAGTGATGTGGAGCACTTAAGTCTGTAAACAAGCAAAGTGAAAAACAATTTTTAGTGAATAAATTACATAGGGGATGTACGCAGCAAGCTCTAAGTTGTTTTATGGTGTAGATGTGTAAAGTTACAGTTTAGATATGTTTAATCTTATTTTAAAACCTTGCTATGACAAAACGTATTATTTATCTTATTATTTTCTAATAATTACTTAAAGTAATGATTTGGCCATATTTTGGCTCTGACATAGAGTGTTTCTTCAATTTTTATTCTTGAGAAAGAAACTAAAACTGTAATTTCAGTGAATGTGTGCACATCTCAGGTAGTTGTGCATTTTATAGGTTGGAACAACACGTTTGTTTTGTTTTTTAATGCAGATGTGGAACATGTTTCTACTCCTCTGGGATGTAGCATACCATAGAGACAATCATTCTACAGCTCTGCTAATGTATTGTGGAACCCCAGACTGTTTTAACAGAAACCTTGACTGCATTGTTGGCTCTGCCATCTATCGTTTTACTCATTACTCTACTCCATCTCTCTGTTGGTCAGGTCAAGGGAGACCTGATTCTCATGTAGTCTCTGATTTAGGAGCACTTTAACACAGGAACTTTAACACAGGAGATGGAACAGCACAGCCCATGTCCAGAATACATATGGAAGATTTTGCAGCACAGGCTGCAGTTGCAGATCATACTTCACCTAATCTAAAGTGTGACTCGCTTCACAATGGTGCAGATGTCACTGTAGACTGTGTTCATTTTTCTACAACACTTTTCCCGTCCACTCAACTATACAATCATATGCTTGTACCACAAAATCATATAATTATTCTTTTAGCCGTGAAATGTTGTGATGTAGAGCATGACAATGACTGCATGATAGACAACTATCTTGGTTTGATATAATAAATCATGTATGTGTTAAAAACAAATTGTATTGTTTTTGTGCAATATTAAGATTTTCTGAAAAACTGAATTTTTGGATATTTTTTTTTAGCTGAAAACTATATCAAAGCTAATATTTTAATATTTTGTTTCACTCAAATTCAGAGTGAAGCAAATCACTGAATTTGAGTTTTACATTTTGAACTGAATTTCTGAAATGACTCAACTTTCTGTTGATTTTCCAGTTTTTGTAGGTATAGAAAATAGAAAATGTAGCAAGACAAACAGATCAGATGTTACCTTGAGAAGATGCAGCTGCAGCTTGCTGAGTGTCTTTGCTTAGCTTCTTCTTTGCCTCCAGAACTGGGTTCTCAAACTGGGTCCTCTGATTGATGTGGCTGAAACAAATATGTTCAGTTCTAAGTGATGAATGACTCAACCTGTGGAGGGAGGCTGAAACAACACCGCCACCTTTTCAAAACGGAGCACATGTAGAAAACGACTGGACTGTATCTGTGGAATGGCTTTTAGCCACCTATTATTCCAGGAAATGAAGCTCAGATTGTGAGAAACATCCTGTTCCTCAACAAGAAGGTAAACAGCTTGTTCCCCTCCTGGCATACAAACCAGGACTATGGTTTCAAAGGGAACTCATTTCAAACTAAACACTGGCAGCTACAAGCTCCATCAATATGGCATTGACTTTCCATGTCCAAACACTACACGTTTCTTCCTCTTGTCATTTCTACCTTGAAGGTTTTCATCTGCTGCCTGAGCAATAACACAACACGAGCTTTTCTCTTCCGTTTCATCACAGCAGCGAACAGACTCTTCCTTCAGCCCTTCTGCTGTTTCAATGTGTTCTGGTTAAGAATCTCCCCATTCCATCTCCCTCCATTGTTGATGAAATGCTAAACTTAATGGCTTCTTCACTCATTTCCAACTGTGATGCTGAGTGCAAAAACATATAACACACATACAACCATCATGGAATAATATACTCTCCAAGTATTGCTCCATGTACACAAACTGACTGATACATAACGCAGCAAGAGTCCAATCAATGTTGTGCTTACAGGCAGGTCACAGCACAGAGTTTCACTTTGCCACCCACTGATAAACAAGAGGAAAATCCTTATCAAACTCTTTCAGGTAAATGCTTCCTCTCTGCTTGTTACATAACTCAACGTTTTCTCACCCAAGATGACGCTACAACCATTTGTTTTATTTTTAAACAGAACAGATTCTTTCCAGTTTGCGCTTCAAAAACAAAGCAGTAAAATCATCGCACATGCTTCCATCCTTTATGCACATCTGGGTATATAATAGGATGTAAACAAAAAAAAAAGAACATGCCAAAAAAAATAGGAATTTCAAAACACAGGATTAATTACACTTACTCAACATAGTACGTGCCATATTGTGGGTCATCAATTTCCTCCCAGCCATATGGTAGCTCTGGACGAAGAAAACAGTGTGTCATTATTTTGCGAGAAATGCCGGTAACAATCGGGAAGGATGAACTGAATAAATAGACAGAATATTTATGACATGTCTGGGAATTGTAACCAGTTCAGCATAATGATCAGACACAATTTTACACTGTCAGATAAAATGTTGATTATTTTCATCCCCTATTGGTTTTTTCACAACAGTCCCTTTACCAGCCTGAACAGGCATCTTTACCAGGGCTTTTGCTTTTGTTCTAGTGTATATTTAATAACACAGTGGAACACAAAACCTGCCAGTTTCCTGAACTGTATGATGTCTGGACTTTCCCATGCTGTTTCTACTTGACTTGATATTATATTTGCATACCATTTTGTTGAGCAAATGACTATAAGTCTGTCTGGCACCTTTAGGTGCACATTTTTCTTCCTGATATTTCTTTCAGACACATTTGATTTTTGTCTTAAAAAGATCCACAGATTATTGTCAGATAACTAGAAGCCTATAAAGAAGACTTCATGCAATTGTAAGCACTCTTAGAGTACAGACACTTCTGACTTTCAGAATGCAATAAATAAAAGTATCAGAAAAAAAGTTCTCCTTATTCTGACTTTTAGCAAAAATAAATGAACTTGGAGGATCTAAATATCTTCTTTCTTGACAGACAAGAACAAAATCTTGTCTTTTCATGAGCTGTGTGCAAATATCTGATTTCAGTTCTTATTTTTATAAAAACATGTCTTGAGTAACATCACACATGATGTACAGACACTTCTGACTTTCAGAATGCAATAAGTAAAAGTATCGGAAAAAAGTTCTCCTTATTCTGACTTTTAGCAAAAATAAATGAACTTGGAGGATCTAAATATCTTCTTTCTTGACAGACAAGAACAAAATCTTGTCTTTTCATGAGCTGTGTGCAAATATCTGATTTCAGTTCTTATTTTTATAAAAACTTGTTTTAAGTAACATCACACAAGATGTAAATCAAGTGTTTTATTGTGAAGTTAAAGTTTTCTTTTCCTAATTAATTATTGATATAGTGTCCAAACTGCAGGTAAAATGTCCACCAACACAAAAGTGAAGTAGAAAAAAGACTTTTTATAGAAAGCAAAACCATTTTGTACTCCACTGTATGTTCACATTGATTTATCTCAGAAACAACAGAAACACATCAGTGTGTGCCAATGACTTGTGGTACTCGCTAGTGGAAAACTATCATTAGGAGACAGTTTTTCTGAAAATAGCTGCTAGATAAAATGCTGCACTTAACCTCACCATGGCAACCTGAACTCGTAGCAGATGGACAGCTGATAATCATCAGCGTCTCTCATCTATGTTCTGTTTACACAGAATTTAATCGCTGCAGATTAAACTTTTCAGTGTCGAGGAAGCAAACATTAATATGAAGTATCTCAATTCCCTCAGCAGTTACTCCAGAAATGACATCTCCAGTTGTATAACTACGTAGCAGTTAAAGTTTGCATTAAACATTTTTGCAACACAGTTCTAGAGCACAGTTCTACAGTTTGTAATAAGCAAGTAGACTGGAATGAATGATGCACGTAATTTCCTGTTGAAAATATAAGCCAGAAAGAGAGAAAAGATAGAGAAAGAAAAAAAAGGCTCTCAAGGCAACAGAAAGCTTGGAGTTGCCTTTCAGAAGAATCATGTAGGTTTTTCTTGTAAAAATCCATTAAAAACTTGCTGAAGGGTTCAACTCTTTCAGAGGAGGCCTCTGTTCATTTCTGTCTGCACTTAAGCCAACACTATCATCCTGGGGATACAAAAAGGACCTCATGCCTGATATTCCTTTAAGGAGATGCCTGTCTCCAAATTTCAAGATATTTAGGCCATGTTCCTGAGGGTTATTTTAAGTGGTCAAAACATTTCAAAATTAAAAATGTTAGGTTAAAATATCAGGCGTAAATTTTATAAGACAGTAGATAATATAGATAGATTTTTCTGAATGTATGTGTAGAGGTTAGCAGGACTATTTATGCTTGAGTAAACTGGAAAAGCACATTACGTACCGCCGTCCTCACACTTCTCTGGGGGCTTTGCCTTTTTCGCCAAGCGGGGGTCCAACCATGTGGTTGTCTTTGTATTGTGACTGTGTACCACAAAAACAGCAGACAGAAAATATCAACAACAATATTACCAGAAGGGAAAAGGAAGCTGAAGCAAGAGAACTGACTGAAAGTGTCTCCAAGCTGCCTGCATAATATGCTCTTGCGGACAAGTCCATTGGTTTCTGCTCGCTGTGTTATGTTAAGGTGGCCTTTTCTAGGAGGAGGATCCTCTGAATCCTCTGAATGTGAAACATGTCTCGTTTATTCCCAAATGGATTAAATATCTGGAGTGTGTAATCAACAGAAAATATCACAATAGTCTTCTAATATCTCCAGAGATAAGCGGCTTATAACCAAATATGAATGAAAGACAACACTAATAACTAGGCCTTGGAAATGTATGTTTGCTTTTCAATAACATGAAAAGAAAAGAAACTGGTTTTGCACAAAGAGCTTAAAATATCTTCACAGAAAGTCCAATATCCAGAACCTATGTTGTGTTGAACTGAACAAGAACAGAAAAATAACTGACAAGTTTTTTTAGCTATTTTCTTTCAGAATCTGTGAAATTCTGAGATATTCTTTTGCTATCAAGAACAAAATAAAATGGATTTATCAAAACAATAGCTCTATTGTTGCCAACCCAGTGATGACACAAAAGCACAATTGTTCAGTGACAATCAAACCTAATATCTCATGCCTTCTTTGACAGGTTGAAAAGTATGTTTGTACTGAAACGTTTGATGAATTACTTATCGAATTGTGAGAATGTTAAAATACATCAAATACTAAATGAGATTAAGTACAGAAACTAACTTGTTAATATTAGTTTGTCCCTTATTATATGAAAAGCGAGATAAATCAAACCTGTACATAGTTTTAAAATAGCTCTTTTTTTTTCATTGACTCCAATCGGTGTGTTAGATGACTAAAGTGTCTCTCAGCAGGCTATCGTCACATCAGCGCTGTCTCACTTACTCTATGAAGTAGACCATGCCAGTTTCGGTGTAAGCCATCTCCCAGTTGTAAGGCAGCGGTTCCAGGCTGTCATCGCGGGGAAGAGAGCTCCATGTCCGGAAGTCCATGGCGCTGCTGGACTGATTGTAGCTGGGCACCGTTTTCCTCCAGTCCTTGTGCTCTAGAGAGAGTGGATGGACATGATAAAAAAAGGGGAATAAAAATAGAAAAAGACAGTTAAAGGTTAGCCCGCAGAAACACAGAGGCCAGCTACTTTATATTACCTGCTGCAGGGGAGTAAAAGAAGAGGATATTCGGCTCATAAGATTTGCATGGAAGTGATGATGTGTGTGTGTGTGTGTGTGTGTGTGTGTGTGTGTGTGTGTGTGTGTGTGTGTGTGTGTGTGTGTGTGTGTGTGTGTGGCTCTGCCAAGGGGTTGTTTTGCATTTTCCATAGCATGCTATTAGTCCTTTTGCCTATGTATATACACATGTATATTTCCCACAGTTCACAGTGATAGAGGTGAGAGTTCCCACACATAGACCTATTTCAATTCAAAAGCAATTACAATTTTATAATTCTTCCATGCTTTTTACACTGCCAGTTTCACTATAGCATACTCTTTTTTTTTTTACTGAGAAACTACATCATAATGAACATGAAACATGCAACAAAGGCCCAGCTAATTCACTTTGCACTCAGTGCTTTTCCTCAGAAGATGGTTATAAAAGATGAAAGACAAGAGCTTTTTATCCTTTCCTTTTTATGTAGAGCCAACCTCCCAACAATAGAAAATAATGTCAAAAGATGTAATGTCCAGCACACACCTAAAGCATTTCAAAGCATTCGTGTTTGCAAAATAAACTGCCCCACATGAACAGTAGAATTAGTTTTAATAATCTGAACATGCTGTTCCACAGCAGAACTCTGGTAATAAGGCACTGTTTTAACTGCTCTCCTTTTTGCCTCCAAGATCAAAAACACACACTTGTGCTTCATCTTTACAGATACAAAATGCACATGGCATGTTTGAAGATGTGCGCTTGTCATGTAGACACTTAGAGAACCAGCCTGAGGGAATGGCCCAAGGGAAAGCTGAGTTCATCAGCAAGGTTCAAAGCAAGGTGAGGGCCCACTTGACAGTAGGACTGTAGTTGATAATGACAGTCTGAGCTCTGTTGAAGAGCTTAGAAACACAGAGCTCACATTTTCCATTAACCTTCTTTTTCATTCCACCATGCTTGTTCTGTCCATCTATGGCTGGTCTGAGATCGCTGTGCAGCAGTGCTTCAGTCATTTGTGACCAGCTTTCTTCCATAAAAAGAAGTCCTGGATCATTTAGTGTTTGATTTCAATATGACAGAGCCGTTGGGTAAACAGACACTGGATCTCTGTGAATCCTTTGTGCAGCTGAGCAAGCAGTGATGGAGCAGTTTCTGTCAAAACAATGTTTCATTCTGGAGAACTTATTTTCGTCTTGGACTTGATTCAATGTTCACTCCAATCCTCTCACTAAAAAAAAGGCCAGGTATGTTACAAAGCATGTAACCTACTTCTGCCACAGGAGTTTTCTCCTTGAAAGCTTTAAGGGGAGATTTACTCTCTGGAGAGACGAGTAGCTGAGCTGATTGAACTCCGAGTCTCTGTCAAGGTGACCTGTGAAAAAGTGAACTGGCTGGACTCAGCAACGGCTTTGATAAGTGTAGAGATGCACAAATCATATTTTTCCTAGATAGTACTTCAGAGATCAGACTTGCTAATTCAGCTTTTGTTGTTGTTTTTCTGAAAACGATTAAAGAAAACAGAAAAATGCTACAGGTTCTTTGTTAGAGGAAGGTTTTAATCGAGTTTAACCAATTTGTTTTTTGCCCTGAACTCAACCTGCCCTTTTGGTGCAGGTTGAGTTCCTGTGTAAAATGCTTTTACCATTTGAAACAATATTTTATAAATATCAAACTGTGTTTTAGAGAATCTGTAGAATTATTCAGTTAATGTTTGAACAGTGCAAGTATTTCAGAGTTGCTGTCTGTCTGAAAGCAACTTTATTTGTAGCTGTCCCTCACTTTTACCAGATCCCCAAGCTGTTCCTACTTTCCACTAGACAAGTCAGGCTCACTCCAACTGAGTCGCGCCAGAAGGTAATTAACTTTAGAGTGACATTTTGATATTGGGCGATCTCGTAAAATGCCTTCAACATTCAACATTCATTTTTGCAACAAAATGACGAAAGCATGCAATTTTGACAAAGAAACCTAAAAACTACTTTTTCTCGCATCTGTTTTAACGTAATCCACAAGACACGTATATTTCTGACAAATCAACCTTGAAGTTAAATAAGAATCCAAAACATTGTCCACTAAGCTTTTTAAAGTTAATCTATTTTCCAGACTATAAGTTGCACTTTCTTTCATGCATTTGCTAGTCCTTCAAATTGTAGTTAGGTGTGACATTATGACGCATTTTTTGACTGATGCCTTACACACTGACAGACAAGAGCCAAGGAATAAAGTATAAACATTTCCATCTGCAGCCACTGTCCTTAACAAGTTGAAAGGAAGATGTGCTGCTGGAAGACCAAAGAGTTATATCTCCATGCCCTGATAGTTGCCAAGGGGATGAATAAAAATGTCTTTGCAGGCAAACCCACTTGGTGTTGCCACTTTATTCAATGCGTAAAGCAGCATCACCCTGGATTTACAATACATGCGTCTCCGCTCCTCCAACAGCGAGTTGCGAAGTGAGCCATGACTGAACACACTGACTTATAGAAAGGACATCAGTGTGTCAGAAACTACCAGCAGACCTACAAGCTTTGGTTGACAGTTTCCGTAAGTTCATGGAAAAGCAGGTAACCAAACCCAATGTGTCACCAGATTACAAATGTTGTACATTTTCCAAATAAATGCCAATTAGAAGTATTTTTTTTTACTCTTCACGGTGCATTTTTTGAATAATGCAACTTACAGTCCAGGTCGACTTTGTAATGATACATTGACTTAACAGGGTCCACTTGAATACGCAGCAGGCATTGAAAAACGTGTAAAATTTGCAAACATGAAAGAAAAACAGTTACTAAAACCCATCTTAGTAACAATAAGCAGGCAATTGTGGAATTAATATAACACGCTGCAGCGCTTTAAAATGAACTGACCAGGCAATCCATTGACCAGCGGGGGCCTCTCATCATCATCCTCCTCCTCGGGTACGGCGCTATCCTTCCTATCCATCTTACTGACTGAGGTGGTGCGCTTCCTGGGAACCTCGCCGCTGAAGTCCTCATCAAACAGCACCTGATCCACCAGGTCAGGCTGCACCAGGGTGGGCTCTGCTGGAGGCTTGGGGGTCCCATAGTAGTTACCTTATGAATGAAAAGAAGAAAGAATGATGAAACTATAGAAATTCAGAAACCGGAGCTCTAATCAACAAGAAAGCAAATGATTAAAAAATATATTTGTGCTATATCTGCCTGTTTATGATGGGTGATATATACATTTAGCATTAATCAAATAAGCTGATTATATTCTCAAAATGTCACACAGCAGTACCTCAGACTCCCAAGTTCCACATTCCTTATACTTCCTCCTTTGCATGATTTTCACGTCTCTTAACCTTCTGCTTTGTTTTCCCTCAATAACTGCACCACAGGGCGGTCATGACTCATGTAACATTAAAATCACTTCACTTGGAATTTGCCAGCAACTAATTACACTGATCATTGAATACAGCAATTATCTATCTCTCACTTCATGTTTTTTCCTTGATGAAGAAAGACCTTGTGTACGCTGAGCATAAATATCCAAAGAGATCACAGCACCCTTAAAGAGAAGGAGATGAAGAGCAAAACTTTGTTAAATTATTTTCTCATTTAACTCGTGGGGTGATCCATCTATCTATGGGCTGGTGAGCAGTATGTGAAATGCAATTTAGGCACAGAATAAGTAATTATTCCACCTCCATTAGGATTATAAATAATGTGCCCACTAATTTACATTCAGACCATTCATTATGATTATTTGTTTTTTAAGCGTCGCTCTGTCAGATGTGTTTACTCTAAAACCACCAGATTATTTTCTGGCAGTCCATTTGGAAGATAAAATATTTACATAGTTTCTACAATAAGCAATCTCGGCTAGAACAAGGAATGTAATTGGATTAATTAAAGTATGTAGAGAAATACCACAGGGAAATGGGAATCTCTGGCAATTTACTTAGCCGCCATCAACTTAATCATACTTTAAGTTACTCCCAGTTGTGAATTGTGATATGCTGCGCTTTTGATGTACTTAGGTTTTAACACACCGACATAACAAATGCTGTTTCTGTGGAAGCAGCATTTATCAACTCTAGATCTTTTTATAGCACGAGAGAAAAGAAAAGAAAGCTGACATCAGCATGAAGTGCAAAGAACAGAGGGCTCTGAGGACAACATCACAGTCATTCCAGAAGCTTTACAGCACTAACACTGACACCACGACTGCTTTTCTGATAAGTGAGCTCATCTTGAACCCGGCCTCATCTCTGCAGGCCTGCTAACGACAATACAAAGCGATCTAGGTTAATGCAACGATTGCCAATCTCCCTTCAAAGCAGGAGGAAGATTGAGGAGGAGAGGGAGGCTGGATGAAAGCCGGCCCCTCCTCTGTTGACATGCAACTCTGTGTTTACTAAATGACACTCATCCGCATTTGTCAAAGATGGCTTCATTAACAGGAGTTGCATAACGATAGCGGGGAGAGATTGGGTGTGCTGCCTAATCCCTGCCTGTCTCCCGCTGCACACTGACATTCATCAGCCAGACGTTACCTCTGTGATTAATTACTTACAAACATGTGTCTTGGCCCCTGATAAATGTGTGCTGCATATAGAGAAGTGTGTGAAAGCGGCGTGTCAGTGAAGATTTGTGGCACCATTTGCCATTACAAACGATGGCAAGCCTCATAAGCAGATGAGGCCGGGAAGCTTGTCCGGCGGTACTTGTGAACCTCGTGTCACAAGGTTGATGAGCCGGGGGAAGAGTGAGCCGACTCTTTCAAAGAGTGTGCAAGCCATTTCATGGTCGTGGGCTCAGCTAGTGGAAATGAAAAGATTCCTGTCGTCAATGACACTCTAGAAGCTGCACAAGGTCACGAGCCCCTTCATCTCGCCACAATCAGACAGAGCAGATGGATACACAGTCAAACAACCATTCAACTATGACCTAATGCTCCATTCACATTCAAATCCAATTTAATCTCCTTTCCTTTTTGTCTGTCTCATAAAAGTGTGACTCATTAATGCTGCGGGGAGCTACAAAACAACTGGATTGGAATAGATGTCCATTTGGGAAAATTTTTGTATTTCTTTGCAGCAAATTACACAGTAAAACCCAGTTAGTTCTCCTTACTTAAAAAAAATATATATATTTGCAATATAATTACCCCAAAATATTTTGTTTTTATTAAATTAACTGATTAAGCAATGTTAACTTGTACAATTCAAGTGGGCGTTAACTTAAGTTAACTTAATAAATTAGTATAGAGATTAGTGAATGAACTGGCTCTTTTCTAACAATTTTAGCTTTTCCTGTCAGCTGTACCGCTAGTCTTGAACAGGACTGGTCAGTTTTGGTCCACTGGCTTAGTTCAGGCTGAAATCGGGGGACCCAGAGGCACTGAGATTGTGAGAGTGTGCTGGAGATCCAGCACACTCAGAAAGTCCCGCTGTGAGTCCCTAGCACAGATGGCTTCCAATTTTCCTTGCCAGAAAGTATGAGAGCCTCTGGCTCAACTAGCCTTTACTAAAGTTTGAAACCTACTAAGAACAGCAGGGACATAGAAGTGGATTCTTTGAATAGTTACGAAAGGTAAAAAGCTGTATGATGTCAGAAAAACATGACATTGGGAGTTTTTGTAGAAAATTGTGAAAATAACATTTACTGCACCACACTTTCCTTTTAACTCGATCATTAATAATGATGATGTCACCATTTCACATTCAAAGTACAGAGCAGCTTTCAGCAGACAATTTGTTTGGGTCAAGGAAAATAGGGAAAGTGTCACATTAGTGAAATTTTAAAGCATGTTGTCTTCATCCTGTCGCTCATTGGCTGTTTGGTGTCAAATTTATTTTCCTTCAGCTTAAAAATGTTCTTACCATAGTAAAACCTGCCCTACACTTTGCTGTGTGCAGAGGATCTGGGCTCTCAGGTATTGACAAATGATTGCTTTCTGGAGGAATGATCTCTGTTCAGGTATTAAATTTTACCGAATCGCCAATGTTTGGCCATGATGTATGTAAGGCGTATGAACCTCACCAGAAATTGCCTACGCTGTAAACAACCATCCTCCACTGTGAAGGGAGAAGCGTCACTGCCATTGCTAAATCTACATGCAGACTACAATTCTGAAACAACACAGAAAATCAACGTCATCATTCACAACAACCCCTTCTGTTTGCTGATTGACTCAGTAGAAATTCTACCAGGGAAATCAATATCAATCGGAGAAAGCCCGGATGAGCCGTTAAGGCAGATTTGAATCGAGTGGATTTGCATTCTCAACTCAGCCTGCTTGACATGAGAAGGTTTCTTTACTGAGCACAAAACAAATTTCAAAATAGCAAGAAGCCAAAGAAGCCATACTCAGACAAGTCTCTGGGACCTGGCAGTTGTTTGGTACTGTGTTTGTGATCAATTTCGTCTTTGCGTCTCTTGTTTTTTTATGTCAAAGTAAAGCTCTACCATTTTTTTGTATTTTTCACCCATCTTCAATGTTTTCTTTACTTCATTCAGGAATGTGTCTGAACACAACGTCTTTGCATTAACACTCATTTCACATGAAGAGTGAAGAACCTCCAGATTTTCCAATCCGAAGTAAACGAGACCAGTGTGGCTTTCCTTTCTGAAAGTGACCTCTGTTGGTCCCCAGAAGCAGTGCTGTCATCTGTGGCCAGACATGTCTCTGAGCCAAAGGGATGGTCGACAAGAAGCTGCCTGATGTTGGGATCCTGCCAGTTCCTTGGGCAACTGATACTACAGCCTGTGTTGTACCTAAAAGGCACTTTCCCCTTTGTTTTAAGCAGATGCTGATGAGATTATGGGTGGATTCTTTGTGTCTCCTCTCTTTCCCATTTTCTCTTTTTACATATTAGAACTAGGTCATAATTTCTGAATCAGTCCCTTAGACAGAGGCTTCTTCTTGACATCTAAATATTAGTCAGCTTGACCTGACTAAAAATGTCCTGTCTAAAAAAGAGCGTATGCTGCATTTTGGTGCATTTTAAGTGAACTATTAGATCTTTATGTTCTATTATTTAATATTACACTTAAAACTGTGCAAAATATCTTCTTTTATCTTTTAAAGTGAGACAGTTGAGGTCAAGAATCCATCTTCAGCTGAAATGTATGTTCAAGATAAACCAAGAGACTGATCTGTTGTTTGATCACCGGTGATATTGTTTGGTTTATTTACATTAAAATCACTTAAACTAGCAGACATGAAATGTAACAGCTTACCAAACGCTTCACCCAAGCACTTCTTTGTGGTTGTGAAATTACTCACATTGATTTTGTTAAGACTATTGTGTTTCACAGAAAAGGTAGAGTTAATAAGACCATTTATGAAAGGATCACTGATAAAGAAGGATAAAAATCACATGTGACACGACGCCAATAAAATATTTTAAAATGGAGAAAAAAAATTCTGTGCAGGATCCATTAACATAATAAGCATTCAGGCAAGTCATTTGGGACTATTAGTGGAAGCATTATGATTAGCTAAGAATCCCATTAGCTCAGTACCTTGAGCACAACTCACTTACTGTACACTAATAAACTGAAGGTAATTCATGAGCTCTTCAATGAAGGACTGAAACCCATGTGAGCCATAAAAAGGAACAAAAGTCCTTGTTTATTCCTTCCTTTTCACAGAAAAATGGGCCGCACTTCAAGCACTGCTAAATGGAATAAATCCCATTCCTCGGTCCGATTACTTCCAGCTCCTCTTTAAGTTCCATGTGCAGCTGGGAGATCAACACTGTCTTCCACAGAAGCCGGGCAGGCAGTGTCTTCTGCTGACTGGGCTTATGAGTAAGAGAGGAGGAAGGAGCAACTGCTATCAGAGTATTCTCTCACGGGGATACTGTACCAGAATCTCCCCACTTTTCAGGGCTAATCCACACGTCTCCTCACAACCAGCCGGTCCTGCTTACACTGCTTTCATTGGAAGCTGAGAAGCTCAGCATCCTTTCAATTCAGCAACTGTATGCTTGTCTGCTGTTTGCTCTCGATGTCTCTGTCTCTGCCTAATGTCAACAAAGGTTTTACAAAGGTGGAAACCCTCCAGGCTCCAGTTAGAGTGACATCTTGTTGGCTTGTCAGCTATCGATATTTGAATTTTTGAATCATTTATTCAGACGCAAAAATTGATTTTTGATTATGTGGAACTTTTCTCATACCATATCTCTACACCAGGGTTTTTTTCTGACAATGATATTTTGTCATATATTGATGGTAGATTTTAACTTAAAGGGGCAGTATAAGTAAAATATACTTTTTTGAGCTTTATATGATGTTATAATGTTTGATATATACAGCATGAGTTTTAGTAACTGAACGTAATGTGGTTACGTGATTGAACTATAAAATGACTATGCGGCTGGAAAACACATAATATTCCCCTTTAACATTGGCCGATTGCGCCACTGGTCATTTTATCTGTATAAGTAAACTGATAGAGATTCACAAATGAACAGAAGAAGAAATGCACCGGTGCACATCAAGCACCAAGCTGATCTCACCTGTCGAGCTCCTTCACTTTGGAAAAGGATTAGACTTTATCTTTTAATTTCATAATTTCATAGCAAAAAATGCAAAAGATAGGGAATGACAGAACAGTGCAGTAATGGTACATTTTGATGTAACCAGAGGTTTCCCTCCCCAGACTTTTGGAAAAAATCCTCTCCCATTTCACAGCAGCTTGGATTTGCCTCCAAGAAGAATGAGCTTAAAGAGAATGGGAAGATTATTGTGTCATTGCCATAATCATTGTGCAATGAGATAAATCCTCCTTTCCAGTTCCTTTATGAAAGAAATACAGTGAGACCATCTGACTTTCCAAGTCATTTGAATCCTGAGAAAAAGCACATGTTCCATTATATTAAAATAAAAGGGTACGATGCGAACAATCTAACACAAAACATTCCTGGTTTTGTACTCTTTACTGTAAATACCTCAACGAATGTTGCTCACTTTTAAGATACACTGCTTTTCAAAAGTATTTACATCTTTTCTTTTTTTTTTTTACATATATCCACAAAAGTACATGTACTTCAAAGGGATTTTTTTGAAGGAGATCAACAAAATGTAGGGCATAATAATGAAATTAAAATATCTGTAACTATTGTACATTGACAAAATCTGCAGCCCCTTTTGCCCCTAAATAAAATCAGTTTCCTTCAAATGCCACCAAATGTTTTAGTTTAACCAGACATAAACTGAAATGGTTTAGACAGCATATGTCAAATTCAAGGTCATTGGGCCAAATGTGGCTCAAAATAGATATTTGCATGTAGACTCCAGATGGCCACATACATAGAACTTCAAGATAACAGTTATTTGCTTGAATATTATTTAATCAGTCAAATCGAGTTAATGTTGTTTGTATTGTTTGCATCGATGTGTAAAGATTTTAGGACGTTCACACTGAATACAGAGAAAATATTTTAACAGTTTAATTGGTAGTTTTATTAATACATTCTGCCACAGCAGGCCCCTAGAGGATATTCATGAACATCACTTTTATTGGTCTACAATGAAAATGAGTTTAACACCTCTGGTTTAGGCCAAATCATAATAATGTGTTAGAATGACTCAGCCGGAATTTGAACACAGCTCCAATTGAGAATCTGTGCCAAGAATTCAAAATAGAAGTTCACAGAAGCTCAACATCCAATCACTTTTGAGATGTTTATTTTTAAAATAAAAAAATAATTTTGTTGGTGCATCATAAAAAATATATTGAACTTTGTGGTTGTTTTCTGAGAAACAGAAAAAAAATTAAGGGTATTAATACTTTCATACAAAACTGTTTATTGTGTTTACCTCATCAGAGTGCTGCCTTATAAACATTTATACACAGCTTAAGGTGAAAAATATGGGGTACAGCTCTCAGAGCTGATGTTTTGGACGCCTGATGATGAACTAAGCATACTGGTTGTGTCTGTGAGCGAGGGAGAAAAACAAGGCTGCTGATTTATCCCATGAATAAAGCATGACTTGAAAGTAAGAACGCAAGTGTGTCCTGATGTGTCTGTGTAAACAGCCGGTGGGATCAAGAGGTTGGCTGGTTTACAGAAGGTCACCAGCAGGTGCTACATCTGCTTGCATATCCACACCTCGTCGACTGAATGCTAATAGTTTATGGGTCAAATTTCCACTTCAACATGCTGACACAGATAATAAATGTAAAGACAAGGGGCTTGAAACAATATATGAGCTTGTAAGCCTGAAGACTATTAGGATACTGTGGAAATACAAGCAGGTGTGCATGATGTGACACACAAAAAAAAAGAAAAAACTTTTCCCGTTTGCACGTCTTCGATTCCATTTTACCTTCATGAGATAGTTTTGCCAGGATTAAGAACAACTGATTAACATGCAACAAACATCTTCCTGCGCTGTTGGCGGAAATTATTGTTCCACCAGCACAACACTTTCATCGTATTAGAATATTTCACCCGGGCTGTCGCAGAGATTTTACAGAGGTCATGCAGTGCTGTTGACAACTATCGTGTTTGCCTTGGGGTTATGACTGGAAGGGGAGGAAGGGTGAAAACAACTGAGAGAAGAAGACTTGTTTACTCTCGCACTATGTCATCATCTGTGAATGTGGGGTTGTGAGAAAGCCGCAGAGAACCTGAGAAATGGAGAGAAAAACGTCTGATCAAAGAGTGATGCTCAGAAAGAAAGATCATTGCCCCGCTTTGTGGGATGCTACTTCCAGTTATTTTAATTATAGTAAAATTGCAGCTGTTTTACTTTCTCGTATTTATATCAGTAGTTTTGGCAGCAGAAATGACTTTAACACCTAATTAGAAATATACTAGATAGCTTCCTAGCTATTAGCTGAGGCCCTTCATCATCCTTTGATTTAGCAAAGGATTTGATCTACTGAAGTAACACAGTCTGTGCTCTGCATCAATGCCCAAAGTCCTGTCCGCAAAATACTTCCAGGTGTCACTCAGGTATCGCTGTCCTTCTCCAAGCAATTACTGGAAGGACCGAGACAGGTTTGAGGGTTGAACAAACACCTCAAGGCAGCAGCCAACTAAGGTGGTATACTACTTTACACTTATTTCAGGGGATAAGGCTGATTTCATGACTTAAACGTATAGTGTAGCTTTGATGCACCTTTTGTGTAATCTGTGCATAATTTAAGAAAGAAAAAAATTATCAACACATTAAATTCAAAGAAAAAGAGGAAAAAAGAAAAGTAATTCACTAACAGCCAAAAGGAGAATTGCAGCTGAGTCGATCTGACTTAACTGAAATCAGCAAATTGTTGAATTGGACCTAAGTAAAAGGTTAATTAACCATTTTAAGGAATTTAAAATGATTAATAAGCTGGTTTGATTGATTTTAGTACAAGACCTAAACTGCTTAGTAAAAGATCGAATGACTTTACACTGCTCACAGATCTGGTAAAACCCAATCTGTTGTTTGTAAAACTTTTTTAATGATTTTCAAAAATACAGAAAATAACAATGTCAGAGGCTGAAAATCGGGACTGAATTATTGGTTACTGAAAATGCATCTTGTCATTTAAGACCATATTAATTGTGATTTTAATTTACCCCCAAATTACTGAAATTGCACTTTTTAATTTTAATCAACCATAAACTTTATTTTAATAGCTTTGTTATCAGGATACAAGAGTCTTTAATTGACAGTCTTTAGTTTAACTGCACAATAAAACTCTAGGGTAAAGTATTGGAAAAGGTTTGGTTTTTCAGATTGGATCCTTTGTGGCTCACAAAATTCCTGTACTCAAATACGAGTTTATTGCAATCATTGCTGGCAAAGTTATCCCGTTTACTTTACATTATGTAATAGAGAAATTGGAAAAGTGAGCATGGATTTTGTTTCTACTCTTACTTTCATTTCCAGCAAATCTTTCACCATGTTTAGCTATGTTGAATTACAATATAAATCTATGTCATTACTTCAATTCAAAGGTTTCTCACAGAGGACATATATACATACCATCGTAGGTCCCACTCTCCAGAAGGAGCCCACTTTCCTCCAGGATCCTGAAGTCTCCAACGCTGATGAAGTTGTAGTCCACTCCAGGCACTTCCCCGTCTCGAGGAAGCCGTGTGGTGCCTGGAAAAGCATAAAGACGAGACACAGATAAACATGCAGTTCTTGACATGTTTTCATATGAGAAATGGTAGTGCAGACAAGAGACCATTTGATAATGCAGCCGTTAGATGCAGAGTTTAGTTCTGCTATTTTGATAAATCCAGTCAGTTAGATCCAAACACTTTTACGGCCAAAAATCCCATAAAATCAAACACTTTTTTTTGTTGTTGTTGTTGTTCTGCATGCACAGCAAATACTAGGTCACATCTTGTTTTGCAGATCAGTGGTGTCCAAATCTCTAGTGGATGGACTCAACATTTCATTTTAGACAAACATTCTTGGAGTTTGATGGCATATTGTAAAAAAGAAAACTGACAGCTCATAAAGCCCTGTGGAACACCAACAGACCTGGATTTTTTCATCTCCTATGAGTGACTGCCGCTTTAACAAATTATTACTGGGACTCTCTTGATATACTGTATGTGGCAACAGCTAAAATCAGAAAACAGCAGTGTTAATTATAGATGAGAACTGTGATGGATGTAATGAGTTGTGTAACCTCCTGGTGTGACTGAGGTTCATTCACGATCATAAAGAGTAACTTGAATACAAATGACATGAAGGTTTTCTGCGAGCAGCTTTTGGTCCCCTGGTGAAAGAACAGACTACATGAGTGTTGATGGGAGGAAAGTACTAAGATGAACATTCAAATGGTGTCAGATTGTTTTTGCTTTTTGCAAGGGAAGCAGAGTAGTGCACGTAGAAATAAACCATTTCTCTTTGCTTTGCTTCAAACCCTTTATTTGAGCTTCTTTACTGCATTTAGTTTTAATTATTAAGAAATGCAAACATGTCACTTCCTTTGGAGGGGCTTCCTCTCGATGTCACTAAATTCAACATTGCTGTTTTTATGTTGGCTCAAATGAATTCTGCAGATCATATTTTGCATAATGGAGTAAGTAAGCAGGATTGCTTTTTTCATTAGAAACAACCACAAACACTTGACTGAGCAAAAGGTTTCAGCATTTCCTTGTGTAGTCATTCATTTTAAATTCAGTTGACATTGAAAAGTGAGTTTGCTCAAGCCTGGAAAAAATAAGCCTTTACATTTTAGTTTTTAAATGCTTGAACAATGAAATTGTAATCTTTCCCTTTCCCATCTTGCTGTGGTCAAGCCTCCTGTCACACCACAATAATACAGGACAACATATTAATCAGCCAGAACATGGATGGTCTCTAAGGGGTCTTGGATAAGACCATAAAACCCCCCAAATGTAATAAAGTGTAGTAAGACCAATGAGGCTCATTACTGTGGTGGCAGCACATCAGCATATTCAGGGCAGCAGGGTGGAGCCTGCAGCAGCAGTGGTAGCTAATCCATAATTTGTGACTCAGGTCCTGAGCCATTGTTGGGTCAACTGACCATCAAAAGCAGATCTGACAACATTGATTCTACCCACACTGGGAAAGCGGCACTCCAAATAATTTAATATAATGGCCTTGGCTGTCCGCCTATTATACACACTGAGTTGCTCGTGGATCTAAGCAGCAGAAAAATTAACAATCCATAGCCTGTATTCTAATAAATATAGAATGAGACAAAAAAGAAAGTGATGACAGGAGCAAAAAAAAGGTTTATAATATTGACTATAGTTGGAATGTTGATGAGATTGTGGTCTTGATATGATCACATTAATCAGGATGAAATTATGAAGTTTGGATTTTGGCAACAGACTTGTTTTATGTGCATAAACACATGTACCTTGCCATGCCATAGTTATTGCACAAGATGACTGACACATTGATTGTCATTTGCCTTGAGGAAGAATTTCCAAAATTGGTGCAGTCCAGTGAGGGTTAAATAGTCAATTGGACCTTGGAGGCCACCAGTCAGTCTTGACCTGGTGTGAACAGGCGCTTATCTAAATTTTAAAAGTGCATCCTTCAGGGATTTACTGGCACACGGGTTTGCAAAATGTTGATTGTCATCCAAGCCTGGTGTGTTCAGACAAATCAAAGTTATAGCTCATCTTTTTTCACTGATCAATATGTACTGCTGTCTAGACAAGGCAAGTATTCTGGTAAATATATTAATGCAACAATTAGCCTGTGGAACTGATAACATGAAAGGAAACCAGAGCTCATCAGTCAAAGTCTCTTTATGTAAAATTCTTATTATGAATTTCTGGTATATAAAGGAATCCTATCTAGTCTAAATATTCTCTTATGTCAATTTCTAATACATGTTAGCAACAAGTAGCAGTGACAGTAAGCTGCAGTTTTATATTCTCCTCATACAACAAAGAATCCTTTTGATAACACTGTTTATTGATATAAACTTAAGTGGTATTCAAGGCTTATGATGCAACTATTTTGAAATCTCACTGAAAGAAGCAGCAGTATCTCTAAAGTTGATTTTTTGGAAAAGTATAGAGTCTGTGCCAATTAGCAGTAGAAAGACTTCTGGAGGCTCAATGGCCTATTAACCAACTTTATGTTGCTGCTTTCTTTTATTTTTTTCCCCTCTTACATTTTCTCCCTAATTGGACTGTGACAGCTCCTCTGCTCAGGTACAGAGCAGCAAAAAGTAATAAACAAAAACAACACAGAGGCATACAAAATCCCTAACACTTCCCTTTAAAGTTTATCTTAGTAAAAGCAGGTAATTTTGCTTTGTCTGAAAGAATGCCTCTCATTAACACTTGTTTTTCTTCTGGCGCTAACTAAGGTCCCTCAAAATGCCCCTTAAAGGCCAATTACTTGTCAAGCAGTTATGTATCTGTCAAAAATCTACCAAAGAAATCTTCCTGGATGTCAAACTGATATTTACCACAAGCTTCTCATTGTAGAGTTGTTGCCGAGGGCAACATAAAAGCAGGACACTTTGAAACGGCCTTTTAAACATCTTGTCATGTACCTTAGTACAATTAGCTTTTGAGACAAAATATTCCAGAGTGTTTTTTTAAAAACAAAAAAAAATCAATTCATGTTTCAATAGAGTGTTACTGACAAACTAAAGAAGCCTAATGGGCAGGTGTGACATCAAAAAGAAAACATATTTTCACTATGCATGGTGATGGACTCATCAGGTAATATTTCAGTGTAGCTCTTCCTGAGTTAAACAAGATCAG
>CAEGAF010023498.1:0-10607 GCA_903067075.1 Micropoecilia bifurca
AATATTCAAAACAATACACAGAAATGGAAAGTTTAACTTTTCTTAAACCCATTTCAGTATTATAGACCAATGTTAATCTTTTAACACTTTCAAAAGTGTTACTTTAACACCTGCTGACTTGGACACATATAGACACTTTTGGGTGTTAATTCAACACCGACATTTTTACTGTGTACTGTGTAAAATTCACATTTTGCACTTTTTTGTACTTAATTTGGGTCTCAAATGGTCTAAAAACAGTCCAAATAAAACCATTTTACTGTTTTTTGGTGTCTAGAAAAAGAGCAGAAGGTTTTGCTGCTGTATGCGTTGTACAACGGCTGCTGGAAAAGACAAGTGTTTTTTTGTTGATGGTGATGTCAACTGATTAAAAAATATTCTGTGCTTTAATTACACCATGATTAATCAAGATTAATCACTAAGCACAACTTTGTGAGCTTCAAATGCAAAAATGCCCATTTTCAAAATGTGTTTAAGAAAATGTTTTATTGTTCCACATTCAGGAAGGTTGAAATAAAATGGAATAAAATTAAAAGTCATTTTATTCCAATGTAATTTAGAGATGTTAACTCTAAGCTGGTGTGATTCGGCGGATTTCACCAGTGCATTAAGCAGGCTATACTTAGTGCACACTTATGTTATATTAACATGTTTTAGATTATTAACGTTAAGAGCCCTAGTTGTTCACTTACCACTCAGAAACCATTTGCTGGATTCTTGTTGGTTGTCCAGGAGGTTCTACTAATGTTTATCAAAGATGTATTATGCTTGATCTGAAAGGAGCTCAAAGTAGGCTGAACTGAAATCTCATTTTCTAAGGATGATCTTGAGCCAAAAAAATGTAATGAAAGTGTTTTGTGTGGTGCATAAATCCACCTGAAGGAAACATAACAAGTAATCTTTAGAGTCTAAACCTCAACTAGCATGAAGGTGTTTTATTTGTTTTTATTATCGATTCCATTTAAGAGCAGGAAGATTTACCCCAACAGAGAACATGCTAGATTTGCTAAAACAAGCTGTAATTAAGCGTCAGCTTGCTTTTTGGCTGTGTTAATCCCATAAATTACTTCCAGTGGGAGTTTTTTTCTACCCTCTTCGTCTCCTTGAAATATTTCCCCCTTTGTTTCATCCTAACTCACCTTTTTCTGGCGCGCCAGCAACATTTTCTCCCTCTATTGATTCGTCTTTTACCTCCAGAACAAGGAGTCATGACCAGAAGCCTTCGGGCCAGAACTGATTTTTCTGTCTTAAATCTGTCACGCAACGTCACATTTTGGATTTTTACGCTTAATATTTATACAACGTCAGTAATTTTCTGCTGTTCTGCAAACTTGCAGGTTGTCTGCATTAGTATGCTAGTCACGTCTGAAAGAAATATACTGCAACATTTCTTTTTCTCTGCAAGCAGCAAAGGGGATAGTTCAGGTTTTTGTTTTTGCAGAGAGATTCTGTCATAAAACATAAATCAGATTATAACTAAACTCTCTTAACGTCTTTATTTAGCATAAATCCAGGAGGATTCAGATAACATCTTCCTGAAACCAACTCCAGTATAAATAATGCTGTGGCTAATTATCCAGTTAGTCTTTACCCACTTTGAATTATTGGGTTATTTCTAAGGAAACTTATGTTTAAATTTACATTGATGATGGAGGAAGAAGATGGAAATCCAGGTGTCATTTTCTGGAGTGAAATAGGAAGTTGAACATGTAAAGCTTTTTTGTCTGTCTCATTAAAATGAAGCATATCATAGCAAATTAGGGGAATGACTGATGACGCTTTGTAAATCTCTGCCTTATTTAACTCTAAAAGAAAAAACAACTTAAAAATTATTAGCAAGCCAAAGATATTAGAATGAAATATAAATATGATTTATTGTTTCACAGACATCCAGGAGTTGTTGGAAACTGGAGCTGATTGAAGAGGGTAGAAATCTGTTTTGGTCTTAGCTAATAGCTTTAGCGTCTTTAATCGGTTAACTTAAAATTAAATGGAGATACCAAAAGAAAGTCTTTCGCACTAAAGATGCAGCTAATCCATAGCTCTCAAACTGGTTAACAAGTCCGACTGAGTCGCCTTTAAGGAAAATTTGTGGTTCAAACTTATCAAAGTTCTTAGCCATAGTTTTTGTGAATTTACAGGAAACATTTTGCTCCTTTGCAGGCCGACTCTTCATTCATTCGTTCATACAGTCTCTATTTGAATCCTCTAACATCCGTTGTTTCTACCAGTTGGCTGAGATTTATTTTTATAATTATTCCTGCTTGTAAATGGTTCATTTTTCTCTTTTTTCATCTTCGATTGTTTCGTCATGTTTTCCTGATTACCGTTTCTCTTGGTTATCTGTTTAATCACATCTGTTTCTTCTAAATAAGATTAATAATTTGAATTTGTAATGCTTTGCATTCAAATAATCACCTTCCCCATCACTTAAGCCTCACAGTTCAGTCCCTTCTTTGTCAGATCTTTCATCCATCTTCTGTCTATTTTATCTCTTTCTGTCTTCATGAACTTCACTATAAACTGAAACTGCCCCTCTGTCTCCATCAAATATTATTTTATTATTGGTCAGTGTCTACTCTTAAATTACTTCTGTCAATACTGTGTGAGAAAAGAAACTTAAACTCATTTTCATTTTGGGCCGTATTAAGATATTTTATATTCTCAAAGGGCTTCTTGTGGCAGAATGCATTAAAAATACCCATCAACAAACTTAAAATATTAACAAATATAAACATATATTGAATATTTTTTCACATTGATGTAATTTTGCAGTATACAGATAAAAAAGCAGCTTTGATTTGGTTGATAAAAAAATATTAAAACTCAGCTATTATCTTGACAGCCACATAAAAGCACCAGTGGGCCGGATTTGGCCCGCAGGCCTCGAGTTTGACACACGTAATCTATTTAAATACTTTTCCCTTTGCAGTATGTGGGAAACAATGTTGTCAGTCCTCCACTCTGAGCCTCTGCACTGCTCATCGTCACGAGTTGCAATAAATGAAGTAAATAAACAAAGTGTGAGGAAGAGGTCAGAGGTGAGATGGAGCTGAGTGGGTTGTTGTGATGCGCCGGTTTCAAAGTAAAACACAGAAACCGTTAGCTTCCTCGCTTCCTCTTATCCGAGATTTAGGCTCAACGCTGACCAGCGTACGAGTTTGATGAGGACAAAATACGAAGCAGCCGAGATTTAAATATTCCTACAATAATCTCCTCCAGCAGATAAGAAGCTGCTGCTTACAGATTTTCTCTGCTCAGATGTGAATCTTCTGGGTTTTTTATGCCGGCCCCTTAACCCTCATCCCTGCGTTGAGAGCAAGCTGTGTTTTGGTGACAGCTGGATCCTCCAGAGTCCTGCCAGTGGCCTTACGTAACCCAGAATAAACATTTTCCATTTAATACCAAAACCCCTCATCGCTCTCTGGGTAAAACCAGCATGTTTGATTTAAAGTTAAAATGCTCGTCAACAGATTGAACCTGTGACGAGGGGGCGACGTATATGCCAGAGGAGATGAAGTGCATGTCAGACAGGGACGATGATTCGGTTAAAAGGCAACTCTGAGCCCAGAAACATCTCCAATCTGGACGTAATCTGGGTGACCCAGGCAGAAACGGCAATCAGGTCAGATCAAAGCCAAGGCAGCTTTGGACATAGTCTTCTTATCATGCATAATACATCAGCAAACAGATGAATAAACGCGCGCGCACACACACACACACACACACACACACACACACACACACACACACACACACACACACACACACACACACACACGCCCGGAGACCGGGACGAACACATTTGGTCACAGATGTGGGAGAACAGGCACAGCTGCATGCGAACGCACAGATTGTTTTTTTAATCCTGTGGGGTCTTTCCCCCGTGGCTCTCTGTGTCCACCGTGATTCCACTGCGGTTCGTCCTGCAACCACCATCAGGAAAGGTAACAGCCCCCCTGTCATCACCAAGCCCCCCTCTGCGGCTCGGATGCGGACGTATCCGCCATCGAGCGTCGGCAGGTTCTCCTCGAAACGCAGCTGAAATTCTCTCTAATCGTCTTTCCGACGGCTCAAAAATCACAGATAATCTCAACATGCAAAAGTCAACTTCTGCAGCACCAACAGCAGCAGCAGCAGCAGCACCTGAGACACGTGACCAACTTTCACACAAGCAAACTTCAGGACATGCAAACATGAAGAGATAAAAAATATTTACGTTTGGACTCCTTTACAGTTTTCAAAGCAGACTGCAGTCTCTCCAGCATGGCTCTTTGATTAGCTAATGCAACAAAAAGGAAAAGGAAAAGAAAGAAAACAACAACAACAAAAAAAATGTCCTTTATTCCAAGTCCAGCAGCTTGAAGGCTTCGCTTGCAACAGGAGCTAAAACACAGGCTGGCCGTTCCCCCTCTGTTGCTCCGCAGCGAGGGAAATGTTCAGCATTTCCCTGAAGCATTCAGAGGAGGTGGAGAGAGCAGAGAGGAATGAGGGAGGGGGAGAGTTTTAATCTCCTGGAAAACCAGACTGGACGCTTTTACTGCAGAGTGAAAAGGGGGGGTGAGAGACGGAGAGTGGGCGGGAGCTTAGGAGACGAGCGGCGGAGAGGGAGAGAGAGACGGGACAGACGGAGAAAAGAGAGAGAGAGAGACGGGGACGGAGGGGACTTCTCGACAAGATAAGTCGACATGGGGGTTTATCGTCGTGAAAACACGCAGGTGTTTGTGTTCGGCCATAAAGCGGTTTTATCTGCATCCCAGAGAGGAGGAGAGGCTTATGCATCGTTGGTGATGCTGCGTTTCACCTGCTGTAGACGCAATAAACACCAAACCGAGAGGCGATAAGAGCAGCTCTGTTCCCAGAGAGGACATAAATAAACCTCCATGCTCTGTTGCAACACAAAAAAAAAGGTTCTGCAGGAAACGGTTATGATTGAGTGGATTAAAAGTTTATGGAAAACCAATCCACTAATTTCTGGATGCCTCTTATTCTGTTAAAAACAAACAGATTTAAAGATTTTATATCTCTTCACTGTGAAAACACAAAATTTTACCAAGTATTTTTGGTTTAGTTTCTAATATCTTATTACACTTGAAATAAGACAAACGTAACTTTTCAGCAACTAATTCAAATGGTAGATTATTTCACTTATAACACAGAAAAAAATCTCGTTACAAGCTAAATCAGCCAATGGAAAGAAAAAATTTTCATCAGTATTAAGAAATTACTCACTTAAAAAAGCCCATAAATCTCAATGAAAGCTACTTTTGTCTTATTCAAGTGCACTAAGACACAGAAACAGTTGATAATGTTTTGTGTTTCTGCAGAGTGACCAGTCCTTCACCGGAGCCTCTGGGGTCCAATTAGCTCTAAGTGCCGCAGAGCTTGAAGGACCTGAACTCTCCAGCAAAGAGCCTTGAACTGAAAGGCGCCAGACGACGACGGTAAAAACCGAGCAAAGATGTGTTTTAAACGACCAGAACCAGGAGGTTTAAAAAGCTCTTTGTAACAAACCAACCTGAAAGACTGAGTGCAAAACAAATCGTTTGAAATTGCAAGGTGAACAAATGCACCAGAAACATGTAGATGAGGCATTGTGACTCATTCAGTGGCTTGTGGCCACGCCAAGCAATTTTAATGTGCAATTACCTAATGGTGCTTCTTTGCACAAGGGCATCCAAATAAAACCCGCTGCTTTGGGCAGGTAACCAACTGTTAGTGCTTTTTGTAACCCAGGGTGAAAAACTGCCCTTAGTCCCGCCTTTTGCTGCTCCATTGGTTAGAGTGACAGTCAGTCACACAGTGCATTCAGGCAATTAACACACCTGAGGTAGTTATTTCGGCTCCAGCTTTCCCAGTCAGGTGTGAGGGGGAGAGCTGGAGACAACGGAGCTACAGATCTGAACATCCAGTGAGCTTGGAGCCATGAAGCCGCCATGCACTGGTCTATAGGTGGAATTGGCTAGGTGACCCTTCTGAGACCTGGCTGGGGCCTGGAGAACCTGAGTTTCACTCCATACTGGTCTGGTAGGAGGTTGACGGTCTGTATCATTTCCCCTCCATCTCAACATTCAGACACACAATCCATCATCCATCTCTTCATCTGAAATGACTTGCGCTTGGACATTCTCATCTCAAATATCTGGACAAATCAACCACGGATTTTTGAATGTGCACAAATTTAAGACTATCTACTGCAGTACTGTGTATATTTTGTATTTATTATTTTGTGTTTTATGTACGTTTGTCTTGTGCTGTTAACTTTAATTTTCTCTTTAAAATACATGGTATTTGAATGCAGTTCGGTTGTATTGTTTTTATTGATTACTGACAACAGCTCCAGTAGACGAGTTTAGTCTTCTGATTTATTCCACCTAGACCTTTAGTACATTAAGTAGTGCTACATTTTCAGAAGTTCTGATGTTTTATGGGTGATGCCGGTTCTTACCTCTTCCGTTCTCCAAATCCTGAGAGGCAATCACAAACCCGAATCCCTCCCCGGGTTTCCTCCTCAGTTCCACGTCGAACCCTCTGAAGTGCCGCGTTCGCTCGCCCTTCCGCTTCTCCAGGCTCGCTTCAGGCACCGTCACGCCGCCGCCGCCGCCGCCACCGCCGTCGGCCTCGTCCTCCAGGCCGATGTCGATCCAGTCTTTGGGCTCCATGGTCAGGGTCACTGGAATCGACTCCAGGAAGCTGGTGCTCTGGATCAGAGAGGAGCTGCTGAGGAGCGGGGAGGGAGGGTTGATGGCGGCGCTGTGGGGAACGGGCAGCGCCTCCGGGAGCAACGACGAATTGTCCGCGTCGACGGGAGGAGGAGGGGGGCGCAGCAGAGGAGGGGGGAGTCTCCGAACCGAGCCGGGAGAAACCGATGAGTGATAGGTGCCTAAAAGACGAGAGGAACCGGATATAAACACGGAGCATTAGGTGGTCAGCAGCAGCTGGGTTTCCACTGGAGTTACATGCTAAATAGTTTTGTGATGAACCAGGAGAGTCCAAACATTTTGAGCCAAGGGCCAAAATCCCCAAGCTGGAAATATTCAGGGGCCAAAAGTTTAATTTTCCCCACCAAATAAAAACGCAAAAAAAAAATTATTGTGAATTGTTTCTCTTTTATCTGAACTATAAAAAAGTGAATATTTTATCAAATAATTAATAATTGGATAACATTATTAGACATGTTAATAATTCCATCAAATTATTAATATATCAATATACTGATAATAAATATTATTCATTTTTTATATCAAAATTTTGTTAAAAAATTATATTTTTTATCTTAATGTTTACAGTTATGTTTCTTTTTGGAGTAATTATTTTCTTTTTTTAAGTCTATAAAATGTATTTATTTTTACAACTTTTGCTGTATTTAGCCAAATGTAATAATGGGTGTGAAAAAGTCTTTTTTTGAGTGAAAACATGCTGGATGTTTGAGGCACTACTAATAACATAATAACATAATAATTTAAAAAAAAAAGGCTAACTCATGAAAAATTATTTATGTTGTACGTTTAAGATGATATAAACTTGCCATGGAAAATATAATCATAAAAACTTTACAAAAAATGTTGCAAAGCCAAATTTGTCCAATTCATGAATTGCTGTCACAAAATTAGTTCAAGGGCCACAAAAGGCCCCCGGGCCGCACTTTGAACACCCCTGCAATAAACAATAAAATTGTTGTTTTGAGACTATTTTCAAGATACAAAGGAGTTGACAAAATAATGGCAGAACTAATTCTCACAGATCAATAAACTTTAAATTCTTACAATCATTTAACTCTGGAACTGGAAGACATTTTAAATATCCAACAACAAAAACAACAAATAAAAATGAACTATGAAGTCTCTGTAAGCAAAATGGTGTTTTTTGTCACTATAAAGACAAACTTTTGATCGCATTTGTAATGGAAACACAGCTGCTGACTCCAGATGGGTTGAGTATATTACCTCCTCTGTAAACCAGCAGAATAACTTCTCCCTGTTTTGTGTGTTCCTGCAGGATTGTCTGAATCTATAAAAAAGGAAAAGTTGGGTTTATATTTTTTGTAGTCAAACTGAAACACGTTGTTAAGCAAACCTTCAAGAGTTAAAGTTAAAGATAGGGCTGGACAATAAATCAATAAAATATATTGTGATGGACATGCGATCAATATCAATAGATAATACGTCTGATAGAATCGTCAATAGTTACTCTCTCTAGTTCTGCCAACTAAGTATGACTGAACTGCAAAAGCACAAAATTTTACAAAGTACTTTTGGTCTAGTTTGCAGTGCAAATACATTTTTACAGTTGAAATAACACAAAACCAACTTAATCTGCTTTTAAACAAGAAGTAGGAGCTTGTTTTAAGTCAATAATTCCTTAATATTGATGAAAAAGTATCAGTTCCAATGAAAGTTTACTTAACTTATAACAAGACATTTTCCCCATGTAATAAGTTAATTAATCTGCCTGGGGAACTGGCACTTTTCCATTAATATTACAGAATTATTTACTTAAAACAAGCTCCTACTTCTTGTTGAAAAGTTACTTGTAAGTTAGTTTTGTCTTATTTCAACTGTACAGCAATATTTGTACTACAAACTAGACCAAAATCCTGTATCTTGTGTTTTTCCAATGTGGTGGAATCAACTGACTCGCTCCCTCTTAGGTTACCTAGCAACAACATGCTGGGGAGCAAGCAGTTCAAAGTTCCCCCAACTTCGGTTACCTAGCAACAACATGCTGGGGAGCAAACAGTTCCACGTTCCCCAAACTTCAGTTACCTAGCAACAACATAATGGGGAGCAAACAGTTCCACGTTCCCCAAACTTCAGTTACCTAGCAACAACATAATGGGGAGCAAGCAGTTCCAGGTTCCCCCAACTTCGGTTACCTAGCAACAACATAATGGGGAGCAAGCAGTTCCAGGTTCCCCCAACTTCGGTTACCTAGCAACAGCCTGTTGAGTAACTTGTAGCAGTTTCAGATTCACTGTGCCTCATAACTGCTTAAAAATTAAACGTTTAGAGGATTTGGTTCACTTTATTTACTTTACTAATGCATGTCAGCTACAGTTTGTACTGTTTCAACTAAAGGAAACATGTTTTCTCATCACTTCTTTGATTAATTTTGTCCAGCTGTCCACTTTCAGTCTGTGTCCAACCAGAGCAGGTATTGTGTAGTTGGTGCTTTTAATCAGTTTTCAGTTAAATTAATTCAATCCAACTTTATAACAGTCACAAAATAACATCAAAATCACTCTGTCCCTCTAAAATGGTTCAGAAAACCGCAAAAGTGTATTGAATTGTATCGTTTGCTGAATATCGCAATATACATCGTATCGTGGGCAGAATATTGTGTATCGTATCATATCGTGAGATTATTGCATCACTACAGCCCTATATGAAACCCTGATGCTGCGATACATTTTTCAGCCATACTGTCCAGCCCTTGTTGAAACACTCTAGGTTGACTCTTTTATTCATCACCTGAATGAGGCTGAGGCTCTGCACGTCGGCTCCGTTGATCTTGACCACAGCGTCCCCTGGCTGCAGGGAGTTGCACTGCTTCCTGTCGAAGACTCTCTCCACCACGGCCAGCCTGCCTCCGGAACCGCCAGCCATCAGGCTGAACCCGAGGCCCCGGCCTCCTTCGGTCTGGGCCAAGGCCACCGGGACAAGCTCCCCTCCGCTGAACCCCCCCAACCCGCTGCCCGCACTCATGGCGCCGGGAGAGGAAACGCTGCTGCGGCTGGCGGTGGGGCTGGTGTTGCCGTGGAAACCGTTGACGCCGTGGTGCTGGGGGCTTTCTCTGGTGGCCTGCGGTCTGAGAAGGTGGGGGTGGGGAGCGCGGCGGGGCCCGCCGGGGGACGACGACGGTCTCCGCGGCGACTCGGGCAGCGGCAGCCTGGTGCCCAGAACGGTGCAGGTGGACAAGTCGCTTTCGGACGACTTCAATGTTCCATAACGCAAGTGATGATGCTGCGGCGTCGTCAGGGAGTTATTGTTGTGATTTCGTATCATTGACGCCCTGAGGAGAAAGAGAAGCAGGCAAACACTGAACTACACCTTACTTAAAAAAAACACACTTAAGAGTCACAAAAATGTATTAATCGGTTCTAAATCAAGTAGCACAACTCACAAAAAACTACCGTTAATGCAGAGGTTCCCAAACTGTGGCGCGCCATTGCAGGGGGGAGGAGGGGGAAGACGTCTGGATAAAAAAAAAAACATGAACGCTGTATGCGCTGGGTTTTTACCTTAGAATGGCCAACTCTCTGTTATTCCTATGTCAATTTGATACAATATGGGCTTCCACACATCCCATATCTGTGTCCTCTGTCACGTTTATCCGCAGTTAAAATTATTTAATCCGTTGTTAACATGTGGTAACTAGGGCTGTAGTGATACAATAATCTCACGATACGATGCAATACACGATATTCTGCCAACAATATGATATATATCGCGATATTCAGCAAATGATACAATTCAATACACTTTTGCAATTTTCTGAACCATTTTAGAGGGACAGAGTGATTTTGATGTTATTTTGTGACTGTTATAAAGTTGGATTGAATTAATTTAACTGAAAACTGATTAAAAGCACCAACTACACAATACCTG